>JARJHM010000528.1:0-228791 GCA_033356055.1 Carex pumila | reverse complement strand
ATTTTTTCCTTGAAAAAAAAATGTATCTGTTCACCTCCAAAGCATGCAATTGCCGATACAACTTATTAAATTTTGTTGTATATTACTTGCATACAGATATTTCCATTCACCTCCAAAGCAATTGCCAAAGCAACGCAAGGCCCCAAAGAAATTGTTTACTGAACATGCATGTCAAGCTGAAAGAAAAGAAACGAGAATTATTAATAAACCTTCAATGTAATGTTCTCAGATTTCAGAAGCAGCACTTGACAAATCCTTATTTCTTTGAAGACCTTTAATTTTTAGTTCAGTAGTCATATTGACTATAGAGTATATACATTTTTTTTTTCTTTTTCCGATGAAATAACCATAGCCGGCACTTCTGCATTGATCTAGTATGTTTGTTATATGTATACACATCACACATCCATTCACATATATCTCCCAAATACTTTTTCAACATCAAGAACAGTCATCAAAATTTATAACTTGAACAAAACTTACAACTCAAATACAAATTGTGCTATTCTCAAAGATCATGTACAACAGAAACAAACAAAACTAATTAGTAAAGAGTTAGTTGTTTTTGCCAATGTCATATAAGCTGGTTAATATATATATATATATATATATATATGAGGAGGGATCGGATTACACCACTATTTTGGTGACATGGTGTGACAATGTCTATTTTTGAAATTTCAAAATCCAAATAGTCGATCCAAACCGTTCAATATGATGAATATATTAAGAGTAACTTGGAAATCAAATTTTACATTTTTCTGAATTTTTTTACTATTTATTAAGTATTTAACAAAATCGCTATATTCAGACCGTTGAATTTTTGAACCCCTCTAAATAAACCCAAAAAAAATTCAGAAAAATGTAAAATTTGATCTGTAAGCACATTTTAACATATCCATCAAGTTGAACGGTTTGGATGACTGTTTGGACTTTAAAAATGGACGGTGTCATTCCATGTCACCAAAAAATGGTGTCATTTGATCCCTCCTCTATATATATATATATATATATATATGTTGGCTTTTGGGAGCCTTTGACTTATCTGTTTGACTAGATTTGTAAAATATACATAATTGCATTTTATAGTTTTTCTTCTTGAGTATCTGTGCAGGTTCATGACTAGTGAAGGATTAGTAATTACACATCAATAATGAATTAATGAATTGCAATACAACATCAAGGATGTAGTCATGAAGCACAAGACACTGGATAGCAAAAATATTAACTCAAGATTAAGGATAACGTATATATAAGATTGGTAAAATAAGCTTGAGATTGACCTAAGTGAGACCTACCATTGTAATGATCTAGTGACCATTATAACAGAATAAATAAATCATCTGCAAAATCCATAATGCATAAATAGGGTTTAGCGTCATGTAACGCTAAACCAGTCAGAGGATTTCTATTGTGAGAACCGTTGTCATAGTCTTTGACCGTTATCAATATTTACCACCGTTATACTCCAAACCGCTCAGATTAACCTATCGTTGTAACGGTACAATGGTCCCCTGTACTGTTACAACAGTTAGCACCATTTACTTTTTTTTATCAGCTCTCTATAAATAGAAGCTATACCAAGGTTTGGAAAAGAAACCGCCTCCAACTTCAATATTTCGTATTTACAGATCTAGAGAAAGCCATTGTTGCTTGTGCACTTAAACTTCAATATACACAATCAATCTCAAGCTTATTCAATCAATTAACCAACTCCTAGAGTGATCCTGTGTGATTGAATCATTTACTAGTTCGAGCCTTGTGCTCACCTAGCAATCCTTGAGTCCTCGCAAATCAGATTGTCTTGTTAGGGCCGTGTGACTTCTCAGAAGATTGTAAGGGCTCATCGGTTCCATCTTGTAATAATTTCTCATTAGGTAAAGAAAGGTGCGCCATCTAGAAGGTCGCAAGCCCCAGAGACATAGGCGTTAGTGCTAAACTCTATAAACAACTCTCGTGTCAAGTGTCTCTGAACTCTACTATTTACTTTACATTAGTTTAGGACAAAGTTATTCTAGTTTCCACCAAGAATAACTTATAGACACGCTAGAATATTATTAAATAGATCAAAACTATAAAAAGACCTATTCATCCCCCTCTAGGTGCCTTTGAGAACAATATATATAGTAAGGCTACCATACATTGTAATGCATATGCATTTTTGTACATTGGATTATAAATTACCGGATTCAAAGTCCAAATAACCGATCCAAACTATTCATCTTGTTCTCCATATTAATATGTGTTTGGAGATCAAATTTTATATATTTTGGAAAATTTTTTACTATGTTTTTAGATTTATTGAAAATCACTGTTTTTTATGGTCTAAGATTGTCTGAAAACAACAACGATTTTCAATAAATCTAAAAAATAGTAAAAAAAATCCAAAAAATCGTAAAATTGCAATGTATAAGGCATTTTGTACATTGGACTAACCGATCCAAACCGTTCATCTTGTTCTTCATATTATATATGTGGTTTGGAGACCAAATTTTTACTATTTTTTAGATTTTATTGAAAATCGTTGTTTTTTCCAGACAAATATGGACCAATAAAAAAGAGTGATTTTCAATAAATATAAAAATAGTAAACAATTTCCAAAAGAAATATAAAAATTGTCTCCAAACACATATTAATATGGAGAATAAGATTAATAGTTTGGATTGGTTATTTGGACTTTGTATCCAATGATTTATAGTTCAATGTACAAAAATTGCATATCGTTCCAATGTAGGTAGCCTTAATCTCTCTCTCTCTCTCTCATTCTCTCATTCTCTCTCTCTATATTAAATATTATATTATATATATATATATGAGGAGGGATCCAATTACACATTTTTTGGTGACACCGAATTATACTCTCGATTTTTAAAGCTTTTTAGAAGTTAAAATAGTCGAATCAAAACCTTTCAACATAATGGATATATTAAAATGTGTTTGCAGATCAAATTTAATTTTTTTTTTGGATTTTTTTTACTATTTATTAAGTATTTAACAAAAGTGCATATTCATACCATTGAATTTTTTACCCATCTAATAAATAGTAAAAAATTCAAAAAAAAATGTAAAATTTGATTTGCAAGCACATTTTAATATATCCATCATGTTTAATGGTTTGGATCGACTGTTTGGCCTTTGAAAATATAGAGTGTAATTTGGTGTCACCAAAAAAAGGTGTAATTGGATCCCTCCTACACACACACACACATAGATGGGCTACAATACATTGCAATGTATATGTAATTTTGTACATTGAATTATAAATCACCGGATTCAAAGTCCAAATTACCGATCCAAACTGTTCATCTTGTTCTCCATATTAATATGTGTTTGGAGTAGTGTTGTGCTCTCGGATAGGGTATGGATACCTTGGGTAACCCGGGATGGGTAACGGTAGGGCGGGTACGAGTAGGACGGGTAGAACGGGTACGGGTAGGTCGGATAATTTAAAAAAAAAGAGTACCCCTACCCGTTTCATACCCGTGCCCGTCTCGGGTAACGGATACCTCGGGTAGAGTACGGGTATTTTTTTTCTGGTTTTTTTCCGTTTTTAATACTTTTTTTTGTGTTTTTTTTTTTCATTTTTTTTCCTAGTTTTTCTGTTTTTTTTTTTTACTTTTTTCTTTTTTTTCTATATTTTTTTCTTTTTTTAATGTTTTTACGGTAGGGCGGCAAAATTTTTCAAAATTTGAATTTTTAAAAGTAAATGGATGCGGGTAGAACGGGTAAAGTATTCGGGTAAATTGGTGCGGGTACGGGTACAACAGGTCCGAGTAGGTGGGTTTCGGGTACGGGTAAGGTGGGTACGGGTTGAGCGGGTTTTTTTCCCAAATATTGGTACCCTACCCGTTCGGGTTTTAGCAATCCTCTAGTTTGGAGACCAAATTTTATATTTTTTAGAAATTGTTTACTATTTTTTAGATTTATTGAAAATCGCTGTTTTTTTTATGGTCCAAATTTGTCTGAAAAAACAATGATTTTCAATAAATCTAAAAAAAATAGTAAAAAATTTTCAAAAAAAATGTAAAATTTGGTCTACAAATACATATTAATATGGAGAATAAGATGAACGGTTTGGATCGGTTATTTGGGTTTTGAATCTGGTGATTAATAATTCAATGTACAAAAACGTCTATACATTGCAATGTACCATAACCCATTTCTCTCTCTCTGTAAATATATATATATATATATATATATATATAGAGAGAGAGAGAGAGAGAATGAGGCTATCATACATTGCAATGTGTTTGGAGACCAAATAGCCGATCCAAACGCATAGCAGATTAGAAAGTCTACCCCACCTATATACAACAGGCAGATCTTGATAACCTTAAAAATAAAAAATAAAAATGATCCCCTATTGTGATATGAATCCTTTATTCTCTTATATACCATTCCTCCATCTCTCAATTTCGAATGCGGTGCATATTTATGAGACGATGAATCACTCTACTCTTGTTAGAGATAGTCTTCTATTTCTCTCTCTCTCTTCATAATGCTCATGTTCTTGTAGCCCATATGACGTTCCACTGCATTCTATGTTGTTGTGATGATAGTGTCTTTCTAGTCTCCAGCCAAAATCAGTTTATGTCTTCTCCCCCCTGGGGAGATGTTGTATTGTGCCAGCATTCCCTCCAGAATCTCGTGGCATATACGTAACCCCACATGATATGATCTCTCGACTCTACAATCTGTGTTTGGCATAATTGGCATCTTGTATATACATGTCACCCTCTGTGTATCAATACATCATGAGTTAGAATTTTTCGGTCCAACATTAACCAGATAAAAATTCTTACCTTCATCGGCACCTTAATACTCCATAAAAATTTCTAACTTTACATAATGGTAATTTTTTTTAGAGATGATAAATAAAGTTACAAAATGCTATTTGTAACTCTATTTATCATCTCTAAATTTTTTTATCATTATGTAAAGTTAGAAATTTTGTGAGAAACGGAAGAAACAAAAATGAGAGGATAGAGAAAGAAATTACAAGAAATATTTTGATATAGATTATTATTTTATTTTATATTTGATTGGAATTCTGACTACATTGCGATTATTCTTAAAAGTTGTTGCAGTTCGAATTGGATTCTGGATCGATTGCTATCAGGTAGCCGAACTTCTCTATAATATGTGTTTTTGATTTGTGTGGTTGAATTAGATTTTGAATTGGGTTTTGAATTATGATGCATATTTAACGGGATAACATGTCTGAGGTTCGAATTTGATTTGTGAAATGATATGATTGTGTGTTCTGAGAAATTGTGAAATGATATAATTGTGTGAAATGAAATGATACAGATATTATGTGACTTGTTTTACTGATAAACTAGACCCAAGTGCTATCGCTGGTTAAATTTCCAAATATAATTTGATTTGAAATTGTGTTGATTAATCCAGTTTGTTTGAATAGTTGTTTAAATAAATAAATTATAGATAAGTATGTCGTTAAATAACCGGTTATTGAGCTTTGTAGCTGACTCCGTGTTATTTTTGTTGTCTCTTTTGTTTGCGACGTAGGTTGATGAGACAATGAATGGATGTGAGGGTGCCTCTCTTGCCGCGACTCGGAGCCTGACGATGAGGTCGTGACACATGATATCATGAATAAATTCAAATTTTGAGTGTGTCATCATTGAAGTATGAGTGTATCATCGTTGCAATACTATTATTTTCAAGATTCCAAATAATTCAATAAATATGATTAACTTTTTATTTACAATTGAATGCATACTTTATTATTTTATCAAGGGTCCTAGAGATATTATCACTCATATCATAAGGACGAGAGACATTTCTTGATGAATAATTTCCCTCCACAAAAAATAAACATACTCAGACACCATCTTTATAACAACAAATTATGGACAACATTAGGCAATATCTACAGATATATATATATATATATATATATATATATACTAGTATAGTGCCCGTGCGTTGCAACGGAGACACTACAAGATTGAATAAAATATAAAAAAGACCTTTTTATTGACATTAGTTTGTACAACTAATACGGACATTTTTTTTTTCTTTTGTAAATGTAACCTATTTTTGTTTTATTTTTTTGCTAATTTGAGTATGTTACGGACACTCTATTAGTTCCTATTATTCTGATTAGAATAAATTTAATGTTCAATAACTTCAATACAGATAAAAACTCAAAAACCAATTTTACGACAGGGTAAACTTCATATGACTATCCCCAGTTCCCATGAATTCACAAATATCAACAACATGTTGAATATATCATCATAGCACAAGTCTATAGAATTTCCAAGCAAGGTACCAGAAATGACACTAATTACCAGTTGAAAATAATCAACAAAAGGTAGTTATTATTCTCATCTCATCAAAATTAGACAAGGATTACAACAGAGTGTACAAAATAATAAAAGGAAAGAAAATCAAACACAACACCTTATAATTACACATGAAAAAAAAATCCTCAAAAGAAAATTACACATGAAAATAAAAGGTTTATTCAATAAAAAAAAAAACATTCAAACCAAAACTGGGAAAAACACCAGGAGGGAAATGAAGTTCATGTAAGCGGCATTGTGCATATGGTGTATCAAGAAAATGACACAATAGATGAGAAAATTAAGAAAATAAAATTAAGAAAAATAGATAATTAATGAGATTAGGAAAAACAAATAGATGAGAAAATTAAGAAAAATCATAATTGAACTTAATTACTGTTCTTAAATCAGAAAAAAAAAAAAAGTTGTTGACAGTTCAAAAATATGTTTTTGGTTGCATTAAAGTCTCTTGTCGCCGACAAATTTAGTCGATACCAAACCCTCCTCGACTTATTCCTTTCATTTCCCTCAGATTCAGCCCTATAACAATCAAAATATGATTAATGTACTATTTGATTTTATTAAATATTAAGCAAAGGACATATCTGTAATTTTGTATCTATTACAATTTTGCAAGTTTGCAACGGGGACATATCAGAAGAGAAAAGGGGACATATTCTAGCAAGAAATCGAAGAGGGATGGATTCAAAAATACCTCGTGGTCATAATCGATACGGTGCATCACGGAAAAGCAGCTGCCTTTGCCACTGCTAACCAGTGCCACCACCTTCATCAAGAGAGACCTTCGAAAATTTGAAGCTACTCCATATGTTAAAAAAACACCTTATCAACCAAATTTATTATATCATCACTAATTACAGTGTATATCTTCACACTCTTGAGAGCAACTTGCCAAAACAAACATACAATTAAATTATGAAAAATGTTTTAGACTAAACAAATGCACTGAATGAAAATAAATGACAATAAGAAAACATTATCAAGATTGGACCAATACTTTCTTACAATTAGAAAACACTCCTAAATAGAGAAAAAAGATGAAAATTAAAAAACAACATAAACAAAATTGGACCAATTAATATTTTCTTACAATTATAAAACTCACCATTGTCTTACAATTAATATCTTAAGTTTTCTTACAATTACAAAGCCTCAAGCTTTGGCATAACACTACCCCTCCAAGCATCAGCCACATCATGTGCCAGCTTGGCCTGACCCTTTGTAAATTCATGAAAAGCAAAGCCTAAATCAATCTTTTTTGCTCCTGGAAGCACGTTAATTCTTCATTCATTGTATTTATTAGTGCTTCGAATCCTTTATAGCTTCCTCAGTCTCCACTTTTGACTGCAATTTTGTGATACAACCTGACATGCCCTCAGCTAAGGATACTATTTGAAAACAAGATGTGTCATTTGCAGAAATGATTCTTCTCAACAGATTGGGGTCTTATAACTTAGAGGGTATTTGCAGAAATGATTCTTCTGAACAAGATATGTCTTTTCTGTGACGGTTCTGAATCTACAATTGTTAGAGTTGCAACATTCATGGTTCATGTAGCCCGGAGTCATCATCTTTTTTTTCTTAGATAAAAAAGTAGACATCATTCATATACATCTGAGAATATGCTGCTCATACTGACTTCTCATTTCATTGTTTTGGAATCACTGAAGACAAAAAGAAAGAAGGATAAAAAACTTGGTGTTATAGGTTCTGAACTCGTAAAAAAGATAATTAATTGAAATTTTTAATTAATGTACTACATAGGCAAATCTGTCCCAATCCAAGTTTATGAGTCTTATGAACTATACTCAATATGGATAAGAAATAATTTCAATAAAAAAATAAGCAAATATGGATAAACAATTAACTCAATACGTTTATTTTTGAAATAAAACAAGGATGCAGCATAATTAAGGATCGTGATATTTTTCTATTCAGCAAACAAAGAAATAGGCTATGATCGGGACAACAAACATAGAGTTCAATTCAATGGACAATAAATGAAAAGAGTTCCTAAAATTTCATTCAATTTATAGTTTTACCATTTTTAGAGAAGTAAACCGCATCGTGCCCGATCTGACAATCCTTGAATGAAGTGAAGCATTCCAACCTTGTGGTCGTGCCCTTGCAAGCGGGGGCCCCCGTCGTCATGCTAGGCTCCCTGGTTCCTCATCCCGGCCCAGTCTGTGAGCCACCTAAAGACATATTGCCCAGAGCCAGCCATCTCCTTCCACCCCATCGGGTAGAACTCCATCACACTGCTGTTTCTTTCCATGAAGATCATGTTTGTCATTTGCGCGCCGTGTGCGGTGGCTAGTACATCTGTCTCGCTTAATAATTGCACATGATAACGAAAAGGTTGAGATGGGTCTGTTAAAAATAAATTAACCGTTTTAATGAAAACAGGAATAAAATAACCTTTATCATAATTCTCTATACTACAACAAATACACAAGTCTAACAATAACCAAAAAGAAAGAAATTAAAACAAAAAATATTATCCACATACCTGATCGCAGAAGGTAAAATTGTCTGATTTCGCAGCCAAAAATCTACAAGTTTTCATCTTAGCACACTCCTAAAAAATCCTCACTACTGTTGTTTCATTTTTGAATGATCTCGTACCAGTTCTCAACAAAAGTGTCATGCGTACCTCCTCGTTAGCCTTAATCTTCTCCGTGTCAACAGTCCAATAGCTAGGGTTTCTTTACGCTGAGAACAAGAAAGAACTTGAAAAAAGCGAAAAAAAAATCACTACGAAGAAGGAGGAGAAGATGAAATTGATGATATTATCGAAGGTTCTCACAAGCTGTAACCCTTGAAACTGCTACCAGTTTTGAATGACGAGAAGGAAGGGCACAAGCGTTCGTCCTCAGCGCCAATTTGTTTCTCGCCAAATACGACCTTTTTTTTGAAGGATTTCGCCAGGCGACCTTTCTCCCTTGAAATCACGTCGTCTCCGCCTTGCTACGGCCTTCCAATCAGAGGATTTGAGTATTTGCGAATTTCATTTCGCGTTCGACGAAGAGAATCGTCCTTCTGATCAAAAACTTTCGCTAGTAGGCAGCCTATTAAATTTTAATTGTAAAATATTTTGTAGTCTTTTGTGTAGCGGGTATAATTTTAACTAAATTTAAACTCCTACACTTAAAATAACTATATTCAATCAAAGAAAGACAGATTATTTGAGTATAGAGTTCAGATTGAATCCGAATTTAGATCAATCAATCTCAACCATTGGAGTTTCAGGACAACCAATTTAATTGAAGATACATAATATAGAGGAGATATATATGTTTTGTAGGAAAACTAATTATCTCATACTACAAAATCCAAGACACTAAACACAATCTATCTTATATTTCATTTAGGATATGTTCAATACTAAGTTCTCCAACTTAATTGTATTTATGTAATTAAATTGATAACTCACTGTCATATAATCTGTAGAACACAACCATCATTTAATCCACATATAGTAATCTTTATGTACTTTTTGAATTAGTGGTTATGTTAATTACCAAGATTCTAGACCTTTAGAGTATTTATTAATTTTATTATAGAGTTCCATAATTTAAGTCTTCAACTCAAATAAACCATATAAATAATCAAATACGCAAAAAAAAACAAATATTTTATTCCGCATTTAATTTCATGAACCATACATATAACATAAACATGAATTGCTTGGCTTCTAAATGAATACGCTAACATAACCATCCTAATTTGAAAAAAGGTTAAAGTAAACAGAAATCAATGCCTAAAATACTAAACACATTAGTCAATTTCGCTTTGCTTTTTAAAGCTTCCAGTTGTTCCGAAATCAGGATGCAAGTTGTCTCAAAAAGAAAATAATTTTGACTGCAAAAAAATAATAATAATAAAGCGGCAGATTTATATGATTGAAAGAAGCAGATCAATCATTGATTCAAAAGTAAACACAGGCAGTAGCAAGCAAACAAGAACAAATTAACTTAGCAGCGCATTCAAATTGATCTAGTGTGAAATTAACTCCTCCATGTAGATACCAGCCTTCTATTTATCCTTCCCAATAGATAATTGGCTACGGAAGAAAAAGAAAAAGAAAAGGCAAAAAAAAAATCATAATTGTTTAAATTAGTGTTACTTATCAAATGAAAACATAGTACACAAGGTAAGTTGTGGTACCACAATGTTATTTTTGTGCTATATATTTGTCACAATAATTTCTCTTCCTCATGGATATATTACAATAGAAGTCCAAAATCTATATGATTAATTAATTATGTGTCTGCGTTCAAGTTTGTAACTTTTGGAGTTCTTTTCTACAAAATAAACAGCCCAAATATGAATAGATTATTACAGTTTCTTATGTTAGATCACTCATATATATATGTGTGTGCAGTGGCAAAGGAAACTTGAAAATTTACTTATGTAGACATGTACGAGTTGTTGTCTTGCTGATGACATTTCACAAAACGAGTTTATAGTCACTTTTTCACAAAAAAAATCACTTGCCATAGGATGCTTTTTTTTTTCAATTTTTTCTTTTTATAGAAGTACGAGAAAGAGCAAAGCAGGAGCGGGCCGATGAACAGGAATGTTGGTTACTTTTGTTGATCCAAGATTTAAGCGAGGATTATCTTTTGTAGGAAAGTGAACATTTGTAATCAAGTTGAGAGATATTTGTTATGGATATTTAAAAGTTCAGAGGGTTGACAGTGGCACCATTATTTTCTCAAAAAAGTTAATGGGAAACAGGGAAAGTAAAGCACTATTCTAGCTAGCTGAATTGTGTATATATGTAGACTTCATAAACACACACTTGTCATAGATGAATAGAATTCTTAAAAGAACTTCAATTCACTTTGTTATATTTCAATTTAAGTTCCTGCAACAGTTTCCCATAGAATTTAAACAAAGATGGCAGAGAGCCATCAACGGATACTCATGGACACTGAGCTGCTAACTGCGGCACGGCAAGGTGATGAATCTCGTTTTGCATGCCTTTTAGGACTTGAAGAAAATAATTGTGAGATTACCATTGGTACAGATAACAGGTGCATTGCAAGAGATGAGCCAGACTTTTTTCTAGGAGTAACATACCCGGGTAACTCACTTCTACACCTAGCAGTTAGCTCCAACTTCTTGCATCTCGCAGAAAAAATCTGGCGCAGGGAGACATCTCTTTTGATGTCTCGTAACAAGGTGCTTGAAACTCCTCTGCACTGTGCTGCAAAGACTGGAAACCGTGAAATGGTTTCATTGCTTATCGGTTTCGCATACGAGATGGGTGATGAAGACATAATGGAGAAGGTACTGAGGGCTCAGAACAAGGATGGGGAGACTGCATTACATGAGGCAGCCCGGAACAGCCATGCAGCAGTGGCACATTTATTAATTACTGCTGATCCGGGGTTGGCAAGTGTAATGGACGACCAAGGGATGTCGCCATTTTACTTAGCAACCACATCAGGTCATCTGGATGTGGTGCATGAAATTGTGCAAGGTTTGATTGGAATGGAAGTCTCTAAAGCGTATTACGCTGGACCTGATGGGCAAACCGTGCTTCATGCTGCAGTCTTGAGAAGCAAAGGTAAAAAAAAATTTCTTTTGTTAAGTTCATCTCAATTATATATGTTTAAGAAAGACTCTTAGGAACTAACAGATATTCAAACAGTTTGCCCCATTTGCTGAGATTTCTGGAGGATTATATTTATACAGCTATATATCAATTAAAAGATATTTCACAGACATATGGAAGAAAATTAGATTATACAAAAGGATTAGATATTTGAATTTGGAATCAAGTTTGCATATAATTACCATAAACATATGTGAATAACATAATGCATAATAATAAACTAATCCTTTTGCATTTTTTTATTTCTAGAAATGACCGAAAAACTATTAACATGGAAGCCGTTACTAGCAAAAATGCCAGATAACAGTGGAAGTACTCCCCTTCACTTTGCTGCTTCATACGGTTATGATAAAGTTGCCAGAGTTCTATTGAAGTGTGATCATTCACTGGCATATTTCCACGACTCGTTTGGATCTTTTCCCGTGCACGTTGCTGCAAAAATGGGTCATGTTGGGGTAATTAGAGCAATCATGGATCATTGCCCTGATTCTGATGAGCTTCTAGATGCTGAAAGAAGAAACTTTCTTCATGTGGCGGCTCAAAACGGGCGGTCTCCTGTAGTTCGATTGATTTGTCGCATTACTTCGAAGCATAAAAACATGAAGAATGCTAGAGACAATGATGGAAATACTCCTCTCCATTTAGCAATTGATTCCGGGCATGAAATTGTTGTTAAACAGCTAATGGAAGACAAAGAAGTGTCCATAAATATATTCAACAAGAAGGGCTTAACACTCCGGGATCACTCGGCAATTGCTACTTTCAATGACAACACAATTTCTCCGATATTCCAGGTGAAATATTGCACATGTAACTATAAATGCTTCTAATGTATTTTCCCGTCTATAATTAAATTACCAGAAAATGATTATTCCAGCAATATAAACTAAGCAAAAATATGTGGTGTGGCCAATGCATGTTAAATTATGAAGTTTGTTCAAATACATAACTAGCTTGTTAATGTAAAAATATATATAGATTTCATTTCAGATGTTCGATAAACTGCTGCAATATGGAGAGGTCACTATTGAATTTAACCTTTTTTTTGTTAACAAATCTAATTGCTTGGATTGTAATAATTGTTAACTTTCCAATTTTTTCTTAGTCACCCATTTTTTATCCCTAGATAATTTCTAACATTTAATTAATTTTGTTAATTAATTTCAGAAAGAAAACTTCTGGATAGAGAAGTCCACGGAAATGTTAGGAGCTTATTATGGTGCACGGCGGTGGGACCAGTTCGTTGATAATCATACTACAAAAGAAGATGAAGAAAAGGAGGATCTAAAACTCACAAATGCAATCCAAACCATTGGTTTAGGCTCCGTGCTCATTGCTACAGCAACATTCGCTGCTGCGTTTACCTTGCCAGGAGGTTATCGATCTGACAATCACCACAAATCTGGCACGCCAACTCTAGCAGACAAATATGCTTTCAAAGCATTTCTCGTCTCAGATACCATAGCCTTTATTTGTGCCTTTCATAGCACAATGAGACTCCTCAACCGCGGAGTAACTTCATCCAAACCTCATTTGAAGAAGCAATTTGTGTCTACATCTCTACGGTTTATGATTTGGGCATCAAGGTGCACTGTTATATCATTTACACTTGCAATTTTTGTTGTCCTAGCTCCTGTCAACAAGTTGCTTGGAATTATTATTGTTGGAGCAGCTGTATTTCAATACGATGGAGTTGGTCGAGATCATTTATTAACTACTAGGGTAATATCTGGAAGGCAAGGTTGGAAGCAACTATTTCCAAATAAACTACCAGAGACTTCACTTAGGAAGAGTCTGGCAGCATGGTTACCATATGCACTCTCCTATATAATGTACTACGCAGATTTGCTCTGTCCGATTCTGATTACAGCTGTGGTTCCCATAATAATGGACCTTGTTTGGCACATTGGTAAATTAGTCGTTACATATATCGCCAAACATGTTTAGTTTCATGTACCCTTTTCATATAGAATACTGCGTTGTGATCTCATTTCCATTTCATATTGTAATCTTGATCTGAACTTCATGTTTTCTAATTTATAAATTAGTTAAATTTGTGTCTGCATACCACCATTGGTTTCTCATTATTCATTTACCCCTGGAAAGGTACTTCTTGTAATAATGGAGTTTCAAATAAATCTAGTAAATGAGATGAAATTTTAGTCAATTGTTGTATACATTATACGTATAAATAGAGATAAGTTGTAAAATTGAAGAAAAGTTGGTTTTGTTCCTAAAGAAAACAAAAAAGTAGAGATTTGTGACAGATAAAACTGTACCTTGCTCTTCGACTTGAAAAGTTGGTTTTGCTCATGAACTGATGCCGAGTATCTGATGCCTGAATTATTTGTTCACAAGGATGCATTATGTTTTTCCATTTTCCTTGAAAAAATGTATCTGTTCACCTCCAAAGCAATTGCCGATACAACTTATTAAATTTTGTTGTATATAACTTACATACAGATATTTCCATTCACCTCCAAAGCAACGCGAGGCTCCCATTTAGTATATACTTAAATTGTTTACTGAACATGCATGTCAAGCTGAAAGAAAAGAAACAAGAATTTTTAATAAACCTAAAAATGTAATGTTCTCAGATTTCAGAAGCAGCACCTGACTATATAGTATATTCCTTTCTTTCTTTCTTTCTTTCTTTCTTTTTTTTTTTTTGATGAAATGCCCGTAGGTCTTGCATTGATCTTGTATGTTTGTTATATGCATACATATCACAGACATCCATTCACATCCACTTAGGACTACATGCATTCACATATATATCCCAAGTACTTTTTTTCAACAACAAGAACAGTCACCATTAATGATAACTTGAACAAAACTTACAACTCAAAAACAGATTGTGCTATCCTCAAAGATCATGAACAACAGAAACAAACAAAATTAAGTAAAGAGTTAGTCAACCAATCTGATTAGTTATTAAAAGAAGCTTGCAGCCTTCCATCAGGAATTGCAAAGAGTACAATGGGCTTGGAATTGCGGAGGAAAGGGGAGTCGCAACGGTAGTAGCCCTTCCTCTCCAGTTGGATAACCTCTCCTTGCTTGAGGTTTCTCATGTTGGAATCCCCCAGTGCAAAGGTCTCCTTGCGTGTCACTGTGTTGAGGTTATCCAAGAAATCTTCCCCTTCCTCCAGCTGTCAATAAACAATAATTAAAGAATCTCACAGACTATAATAAAAGAATAAATTAGTTCTCTTTTTTTTTTTCTGGCTAATAGAATGCTCTACTTTATTGTGCTTCCAAACAATAATAAAAATTCCTCATACTTCTTCTAAACATACATTTCAAAAGTAATTGCAGCTACCACTGAAGCATTGGCTTAGGAAACAACATTCAGACAAATTCACAAAATATTAACGGTTATGTTGCAAACTTTAACATGTTCTTTCACAAACAGATATAAAAAAAAAATAAGCAAATTGAACTTTTAATTTGGACACCCTGCTACCAACATGCAAATGCCACAGTAAATTTCCTACACTTAACAATTGCAAATACAAGAGATGTTGAATGTTGTTTGCAAATACTGCAAAATGTTGCATATGATTTATAAATAAATAACCAACACTGTCAAAAATTGAAAGGTACCTTCTTCTTCTTTATTAAATAGTCAAAGTTGACCAACGAAAGGTGCACCAGCTCCTCAGTATCAGGAAGCCATGTTAGCTTCCACTTGGTACTCTTCACAGAACCCTCCAGGTGCAACTGTCCAATCAGACCCACAATTTTATTATTACTATCCTTCTTTATTTCCTTCACAATAGCATTGCCCCAGTCCATTAGAGTTACCTCCTCCCCTTGAGAAATGTTTGCTGCATCAGTATAGTCCAGCCATATTTTGTTCATGAAGGTCGTTGCCTTTTTGCCGGCGGGCTCATACTTCTTGTGTCTCGGTATGATACGTACGAATGGCTTGTCAGGACCATTTGTCAGGGTCAGTAAGACCCGGTCTTGCTCGATCACGGCTGTGTGTCGGGCACAAACTGGGTCTATTATCTTCTTGTTTATAGTCCACAGCTTGTCCCATTCCATCAAATTTAGATTTTTAGAAGCACCCTAAAATGCAACAAATTAATAAAATAAATAAACAATAGCATCTTTTTCATTGAAACAGACAGATTTCTGAAGTGAAGCTGACCTGCTGAAGAATGAACTGGATGAGTGCCTCAATTTTAAGGCCCCTTCGGACAATACCTTGTACAGTAGGGAAACGGGGGTCATCCCAGCCATCAACCTTACCATTTTGCACAAACCAGAGAAGTTTGCGTTTACTGAGAAGCGTGTACACCATGTTCAGCCGGCTAAACTCATATATCTGCACCCTCCTTAGCTCCATATCATCTAGAATCCTGTAGTATTGAGCGTTCCTGTCATGGTATTCACTCGACCTCAATGCATGAGTTATTCCCTCGGTCGCATCCACAAATGGGCATGCAAAGTCATACGTTGGGTACACCTTGTACTTTGACCCGACCCGATGATGCGGGTCTGCATTACACCTGTAGTAAACTGGGTCACACATTGACTTGTTTGGGTCTTTCATGTCAAGCTTTCCCCTGACACAACATTGCTTGCCTCTCTCAGTTCCTCGTAACATCTCATTCCACATTGCAAAATTTTGTTCTACCGTGTTATTTCTACAAGCCGACTCAATACCGTCCATTCTCTCTTTCTGCATCTGCTCCCTCGGCGTGTCATCAACATAAGCTTTCCCTTGCTTAATCATTTTTTCAACCATGGCCATAAGAGCATCGAAGTAGTCTGATGTGTAGGTCACTCTGTCATAGTTGACTCCAAGGGTTTCTATATCTTTCAAAAGATTGTCGACAAACTCCTCACTCTCTTTAGAAGGGTTGGTGTCATCAAACCGCACAATCAATCGGCCATTGTACCGTTCAGCAAAGTATTTGTTTAGAAGTGCGGCTTTCGAGTGGCCTATGTGGAGGTAGCCACTTGGCTCAGGAGCAAATCGCACACAAACTTTCCCAACTTCTGCACCAGGTAGGTCAACCTCAAAGGATGAATTGCTGTTAGAATCGATTGTATCAGTTAATGGCTTCGGGGGATGCTCTTTTGATTTAAGGCTCGGTGCAGGTGATTTGCCAATGCCTCTTTTGCCTACAAAAGCAGCTACTGTTTCATTTAAGATACTATGCTCTGCTGCTATGGAATTAAACCAGCGCACCAGGTTTTTGTACTTATTCAACTTCCTCAGGCTCTCCCATCTCTGACCGATACCTGATTTAAAGATAATCAAGCATCACATCTGGTCAAACATCTTTAAAATTGTATGGCATACAAACAAAGTAAGCAATGTATTGATGCCCAAAAAGAATCAAGTACCAGCAAGGGCAGTCCAAATCACAACATCAGCAATAGTGAAATTGAACCCAACCAAAAAAGTACGGTGTGACAGGTAATTGTTGACATATGCACATGCATTCTCAAATTCAGAACCTATTGAGAAGATTGGTGCATAATCGAGCCATTGATCAATCTACAACAGTTGACATTAATTAGTAGGTTACTTAATGAATGGATTAAATCAGTGATGTTTAAATTGTAACAATTGGGTAAAGATGGAATAACCTAACCTGTCCAGATTGGACAGCATCAGTCCCGTACAGATTGGGAAGAGATGAAACCCTCCCGATGTAACGCAGAAGTGTATTCACTCCATGCAAACTCACTCTGCAAATCCTCAAATTAATACAAGATTAAGAACATAAGAAATGTTGTTTTAGCAATTGAAAAGAAACAGATATAAATTAAGTAGGAAGACAAGATCAAGATAGCTCAATGGAAGGAAAACCAACCCAGATGACAAGCGCAGTTCAGGCGGAGAGCCAGAAGGGACAGCCCCGGCATCGACAGAGATATTAACTCCGGCAACCTTTGCAGCGGCAAGGACCGATAGTGGCGGTGTATCGGAGGAGAAGGCCAATTTCACTGCCTCCATTCGATTCACGGAAAGAAAGAAACTTTTCCGGACTGGTGTGCTAGGGTTTTAGGATAAAGGAAGAGAAACAGTGGTGACAAGTCGCTTAACAAAATAATAAATAGTGCAAAACTGCAAAGCCTACTAGTTTAGCTGGTTATTCCATCTTATGCCGGCCTAAGTTATTCCTTGTTTGGTTGGAATTGGATGGCTTAAGGCATAGCTTAAATTGTTTTTTTGGCATTCATTACTGCTGCTAACTTAGTTGAATTGTATAGTTCATGCAAACACTTTCTTTTTTTTTACTTAGTTGAATTGATTGTGGTACCACTACACACATACCAGCCAAAATTATATGAAAATGCAATAGAGTACGGATCCAATTTTTTGTTTTAATTTTTCTTAAAAAGATGATGATGAAATTCATGTTTCATTTTTTTTCATGTACTGCCTTAAGTAATTCCAAAATTAATTCAACCTAATTAAAATTAAGCATCACGATATCTGGTTGATTTAGTTCTAAATCATACTTAAGTCTACGTTTTTCTTCAAATCTGCCTATGCTTAGTGTAATAATATCTTAGATAGAGTAAACAACAGTACAACAAAGAAAAGGAACAGAAATAAAAATCAAAGAAAATTAAATTAAATGATTTTGTTTACGGAAAATATAAGCTTCTCGAGTAATCAATCAAAGAACAGCAACATATATCAAATCGGGCAGGAAGAACGGGCAAGCAGAATTAATACATCCACCTCTGTATAATGGGACCCCCTCAATAAATCAGACCTCTCAAGCTATTTTCTGCACACTGGGACCAGCACGTCAGAACGGGAGAATACAAGTAGAAGTAGGACTGGAGAAAAGAAGAGAATTATTTAATGCAGACCAGTCACAGATCGATGACATAGCTGCTGATTTGTCGTCACCAGATTGAATAGCGAGATTAGATTATTGTAAACCAGTTGTATTGGGTTAGATTAGATAAATATATTGTGATTTCTTGATTTCTACTTTTTACACAATGCAATGTGGCTTTTGCCATTTGTATCCGTTTGCTAAGATATTACTAAAAACGGGTTAATTTCTCATGTATCCTTCAAAAATTATTGAATTTTTTATTTACCCTTCTACTTTTAGTTATATCTCACATATCCTTCAAATCTTTTTTTTTTCTATTTATCTTTTGAATTAATAGTCCACAACTAAATACTATCCAATTTATTTATTTCTCATGATATCCTTATTCTTGTTCTTTGATTTAAATTTTACAAAGGACACCATTGTTGTGCATTCTCATGACTTCATTTCATCTAAAATTTTACTGTTGAGTTTTTGACACGATATGTTCGTAAGGGTTTTTGACACTGAGATTTGAGTGTACATAGAGATATTTTGATACTTAATTATCCGATCATTATTCGTTTTATATCCGTATTTGAATCCTTATCCGTGGACTATCTGTTCCATATCCATATTCATTTAAGGCGGATTTGGTTTTGAATTTTGATATCCATTTGCTATCTGTATCCGTATTCGTATCCGCTCATTATCTGATGGATGTGGATATAATATCAACATTATCCGCTCTGTTTTCACCCCTAATAGCACTGTATTCATAATAATTGTCTGAAAATTACAAGTTGTTGTGTTCATGTGGAAATAAACAGATAATTTAAAATAAAAAAATAAACAAGATACCATATCATACAGCTACACTATTCATCATGACAATTACAATTCAATTACAGATCAAAGAAACACACAAAAAAGTTCCACATGGCATTTTCAGTCAACTTGCAACTGGGTTTCTCAAATTTCAACCAATGCTTCGTTTACAAAATCTTACAAAATATATTTCACAAATCGTACAAGGAAAAGCAAAAACTAGAAAATAAAAATAAAAAAACATAATCACACAAAAATGAATTGATAACAAAAAAATCACAATTAATGGTGAAGAAAACTGGAACCATCCAAACAGTGGCGGGGTGAATGCAGTGCTGTGGTATATTTCCGCAAGGTTTTTTGTGTGTGTGTGTGAAGAAAAACAAGGGAATTCAAATTGAAACATTGGCTGCAGCTGTTGTGTGATTCCAGCTCCACCACTGCTTTATAATGACCATAAATGAATTAATGTTTAAGCATCAAAATATATCTCCGTGCATATAATGAGCGAGTTAGGTATGCTTGTGCTCGCTCATTTAATAAATGAGCGAGTTCTGAGCGGCTCACGAGTTATGAGTACTAAAATTTAATAAATTGTCATAATTCAATTAAATAGAATAACAACAACAAAAAATTAATGATATTACAAAAATAGAATAATAACAACATAAACCAGTGTTCTAAATAGCGCGCTATAGCGTTTTTGGAGACCAAACGCTATGCTATGGCATTAAAACACGCTATTTGCGCTACAGACGCTATAGCGGTAATAGCGGTCCGCTATAGCGTAAAGCGTGTAGCGCAAATAGCACGCGCTATGCAACATTTGTTTTTTTTTTTCAATTTATATGAGCTTTAAAATAAATAAATGGTGAATATATTGTTTAATTTTGATGAATATTACATTATATCAAATTCAAGTCCGCTATAATAATTTTTTTTACTTTGTTCTTGGTTTTTTTTAACTGATGATAAATCAAATAAATAATTGCTAAATTATGAAAATTTTAGGGACTAACAAGAATTTCTTCAAGTATCATCTGTTTATTTTACTAGAAGTATGATTTTTTTTTCTTTTCAATTTCTAGGTTATTTTGAAATTTAAATAGAAAAAAGATAAATTATGTTATGATGTTGAAGATATTTTAAATAGAAAAAGATCGATAGTTTATGATATTAGTATTACTATATATATTTTGAGTCACAATTTAGACTTTGTATTAGTTCAATATGAATATTATAATTTTTTAATCAATTTTATATTATTTATTGTTTTATGAGACTAAATAATGTTGATATTTAGTACAAATATAGAATATAATTTTTATAAAAATTAAAAACGCTATTTGGAATAACTTTCTCTATAGCGTCGCTATTCGCTATGGCTTTTTTTCGAGGCTCCCCGCTATTTAGAACCTTGACATAAACTAACAATAGCATCAACAAAAACTAAAGTAGCACTAATAAAAATCCAACATAAATCCAAAAGTATAAACTAACAACAACACACTGTTTTGAGGCGTCTGTTTAAAAAAATAAATAAATGTATAAACTATGAATATTTGGGATTGAATGTGGCAGCAGGATTAGATGTGGCAAATTTTAAATGAGCGAGTTATGAGCGAGTTGAGGCATGTTCATGCTCACTCATTTAATAAATAAGCGAGTTGTTAATGAGCGAGTTTAAGTGAGCGGATAAATGAGCGAGTTCAAGTGAGCATTTAGTGAGCGAGTTATGAGCGGTTCACGAGTTATGAGCAATTTACTCACCCCTACCGTGCATTCAAATCTCAGTGTCAAAAATCCTTACGAACATATCTCAGTGTCAAAAACTCAATAGTAAAATTTTAGATGAAATGAAGAGTATGCACAACAATGGTGCCCTTTGCAAAATTTAAATCAAAGGGAAAGAATAAGGGTATAATGGAAAATAAATAAATTAAATAATATTTAATTGTGGGTTATTAATTCAAAGGGTAAATAGAAAAGAAAAATAAGGATTGAGGGATATGTGAGATATAACTAAGAGTAGAGGGATAAATAAAAAATTCAACAATTTTTAAAGGTTACATGAGAAATTAACCCTTAATAAAATTGATTTGATTCTTGTGTTTATCGTTGAAATTGAGTTGCGTTTCTAGCAATTGGCTGCAAGGACGCTAAGTGAGAGTTGATGAAATAAAAATAAAGAGATAAGAGTATGGATAAGAAAAGTATTATTGGCTTATCAGGTGAACGTATATATAAAAGTTATTTCATATTCATTACTTTTACTTTATAGGATGATTCCTGTATATAAATTATTTTTAATAATTGCTATTCACATTCAACTATGCAATATATTGTTGTCGTCTTCGGTATGATGATATTGATTTATATACAATATTTTATATAATGTTATTTAATTAATAATTTATGACGAGATTGATGTGTACAACATTTATATAATTTATTTAAAAGTACTTCATATTATTTTAAAATAATGAATTAATAATTATATTTATATATTGTATGATATTATGCATATGATGTGCTTCAAATAATTTATTCATTGCTATATTTGGATTAGATTATATAAATTATCAATTTATTTGATAATTATTTGTTGAGTGAGGCTTTGGTATTTTACATTGGCATAACGGTCTGCGCTATGCATCAATATTATTGTTTACAAAGTTCAAATGATTATTCAAACCATTCAATATAATCTCCATATAAAAATGTACTTCAAGATCAAATTTCACATTTTTTAGATTATTTTTTACTATTTTTTAAATAGTAGAAAATCCCCTGATATAAAAATTTTGAACCATCAAAAAGTAGTGATTTCTACCTCTTTAAAAAATGTAAAATTTGATGTCTAAATACATTTGATATGAAGATGATGTTGAATGTTCAGATTGACTGTTTAGACTTTCAAATGATAAATATGAATCCATTGTACGAATTGATCCGCACATTGCAGAGTACCATAGCCTCACTGTTATTTGGTATTTGTTTCTATTTGTTAATTTTAAGGGATAAAATGGTAAGATTAATACTAATGAATAAAATTAAGGGGGAATTTCACGTATACCCCTCAAAAACTTCAAAATTACGTATTTTCCACTCTAAAATTTGAAATTACATATTTCCCCCTCTAAATTTCATAAACTCACATATTTACCTATTTTATTGTCTTTTCTATTAAAACACATTCTAAATTTATAAAATATCTATTTTCCCCTTTTATTAAAAAGCATAAAACACTCATTGGACTCCAATTTGAATCTAAAGGTTCCTCTACCGTCTGAATTACTTTGAGATCTGTGCGCACTAGATCAGCAAGAATCTTGAAGCAAACAAACACTAAAATTGATGCAATGTACACAGATCTTAATGTGATGCACACATATCAAAATTGCTTTGAGATTTGTGCGGGCTAGATTAGCACGAATCTTGAAGCGAACACGCAATAATCTTATTGCAATACATGCGGATCGAACAGTAGAAAAACCCTTCAGATTCAAATTTGAGTTTGATGAGGTATTTAATGCTTTTAATGAAGGGTAAAATAGGTATTTTATATATTTAGAATGAGTTTTAATATAAAAAACAATGAAATGGGTAAATATGTGAGTTTTTGAACTTTTGAGGGGGAAATACGCAATTTCCAAATTTAGAGGGGAAATACGTAATTTTGAAGTTTTTGAGGGGTCTACGTGAAATTCTCCCTAAAATTAATTTTAAACAAATAGAATAAGAATAGAGCTAATTTTAAATTTGAGAATAGTAGCTACCTAATTTTTGACTAGATTAATAGAATAGTGAGTTAATTCATATAAGACAAACAAAGAATACAGTGAGTAAGTAATACTCTTATTTCATTCAAACATCGAATAGCTCAAAAAAATAGTAATATTCTCGTGCTAGTGTTATTCTTGCTCCATCCAAACGCACCCATACAAAAAGTAGATTCATCCGACTCTATTCATTAACACGACAATGCCGGCACTAAACATCAATATGTAACCATCGAACTTCTATCTCTTACAGTCGTACTGATTATACTCTAAAACTTTTAATGATTATTCTTAAATTAAGTCGCAATTAGAAGTCGTTCAGTTAATCTCAAGCTCTGAACACTCAATTGCACCAAAAAGACTTGTACCAATAACTCTTCAAAGACTTATGACTAGGATAAAACACCTCGAATTTTTTATTAATAGAAAATAAATAAATAAAATATCAAAAAAGGAGATGACTTTGGGTTTTATCGATATATAGATAGATCGAGATGGTTTATCTCGTCCAATTACAGTGTTTTGAACGGGATAAACCATTCAGTCCAGATTAATGCTTCACTAATTTTGCTTAGCAGAAAAAAAAAATTAGACGAGATAGATTATCTTGTCCGATACTGTAGTTTTTTTTTTTTTTTTTTGGTTTTTGATTTCATTTAAATAAGCAAAAATAACAACTAATCTGATCAGGTAAATTAAAGAAAGCCGAAAGGGATAATTGATCCCATCAGTTGGACAGAAAAATTCGTCCTGATTTACCTATATATCAATAAAACACAAAAGCCATCCTTTTTCCATATTTTATTCATTTATTTTTATTAATAAAAAATTCAGGAGACACCTCTCTGCTTTTCAAATGCATATTGAAAATTAGCATAAAGATTCTCTATTTTCTTGTCTTTATTTGTTTTTTTTTTTTTTTTTGCTGTCTATAATTATTTTCTACCCTGTTGCTCTTACAATCCACAGCCATGTATTGATACTTCGTATTTTCAATTTCTTTTTCCTTAATAAAATTATTTATTTGGAAATTAGCCTACTTGGAGAAAAAACATAACCTTGTCAATCAAGGGAATAAATAAGGACTTCAAATCTTAAGAAAAAAATGAAGATAGACGGGAGGGCTATAGAAAAGAGAATGTTGAGAAGGACGAAAATGCCCTCAAGTGCTCCCTTATAAATAAGCCAAATAATTGTTCCCCGAGCAAATGCACGCACACCAAACACAGCATAAGTTCTACACCTATAACTGAAAAATTAAAAAGGAAGATGGAAATAAAAAAAGTTAATATCTAAGATAGCAGGACACCAACTTTTCTAGCAAAAGCTTGCTCATCATCATCCTCTAATTCCTCTTCTCCCTCGGGAAATTCATTTGCTTCTTCTTCTCCTTCCTCTTGATATGCATTTTCATCCTCCATCCTGTACTCTTCTCCTTCCTCCCCCTCGTAATAATTTGACGGCTCCTCCATCTCTTGATCCAACTCAAGCTCTTTTTCATCTACACCATCCACTTTAGATGTGAATTGAACCTCGTCCTTCGTGTCATTGGCTTCAGAGATCATCCCTTCTTCTACCTCTACATCAGTTTTAGGACCACCTTTAGGGCTAGAACCGTCATTGAGGGTTTTATTCTCTGATGATGAACCATTGCCAGTCACCTTTCTCTTCCTCTTAAGAATTTCACTGAATGGTATTGGGCCTTCAAAATCCACAGCACTGTCCTTCACCCCTCCTTCTGACACTTTATTATCAGTAGGAGCTTTTGCATTCCTGAGTTCAGCTAAACTCTTTGGTCCAGAAAAATTAACCTCATCCCTATCCCTCCTCGAGCCCAGGCGGCCACCAACAAATTCACGATCACTCGATCGCCGTCCAATTCTGTCATGGGGATGCCTCAAGGACATATTGACCGGCACGGGTGAAACCCTAGCAGTGCCTCTCAGGTGCCTCCTTCGCTCCATTGCCGTGTCCTCGTGCATAAAATCAGACCCTTCAACAGGAGGTCTCAGAGGCATCTTTATCCTGCCCTCCAAGCGGCTCCTTCCATGTGCAGCTGCTCCCCGGTCAAGTAGATCAGCACGGTCTGAACCTCGAGTTCTGTACCGGTCTCGCTCTTCCAGATGTCTCTCTCTCTCATCTTGCCGGTGGTGGCTGCTGCGGTGATGCCCATCGTCTCGCTGGTCAGGGCTCACATCGGATCTTGATCTGGAGCCATTGAGCCTTCTTTGTTTATTCATTAGTCGGCTGCGTAAATCGGGGCCATTGATCCCCCCAGTTTCTGCACCTATTATTCCAGCAGCATCCTCTCTCTGGGACTGGGACCGTCTTCTTATAGGCTGCTGATCCAGAGCACGCTCAGAAGAGGAATCCCTCCTGCGGCGCTTCCTATCATACTGATCATTATTTCCCTTGTATCCACCAACAAAACGATCCGCCTCAGGATCAAACTCAGGCTCGTACTCCTGCTCTGACATAACTCCATGTCCATGTCGGTCCCTCTCATACCTGGACATCATCTCATAATCATCTAAAGGGTACATCTCAGCATATGCCCTCCGGAAATCATCTTCACTTGGAGGCATGTATCTAGAACCTTCCTCATCATGATCCACAATAACATCAAAGCCTGGAGATGACTCACCCAGAAACTCATCACCTTCCTTGCTATCCTGGGGCCCATCATCAGACCTGTCATTGTTTTGCACTGGGGTCCCTCTACTCAAAGGATGAGGGTAGTTGAGCTGGTCCTCATCTGATGTTTTATTAGGAAGCTGGGGTGTATTATTTACTGATAAATTAACAGCAGCCCTTGGTTTTGTAGTAGCTGGTGCTGCCCCATTGGGTCCATTAAAATTCAAAACAGGCTTAGAGGCATTGGATACTGGGTTTCCTTGTGTGAATTTGGTGTTATTTGCATTATGCCTGGCAATGACAGAAGGATTTGATGGTTCTTTTCTGTGGGTCCCAAGAGACGGGACAATAGGAGGGGTGGCAGAAACTTTAGCAGGCTGTCGTTGGACAGCATTTGTGCCTGACGAAGGTGGCCCGTGCATGAAAGGGCATCGGTCACCCTTTAGGCAGTTGCCTTTATGGAAGTAATAGCAAGGGGTGCCCTGCTTGGTCTGTGGGTTATAACCAGTAGCTGGAGGTAGTGCTGCTGGAGTTGGCACGGCCCCAAATAGACCTTCAAGCGGCTGAAAATTAAAGAGTAAGATTATATAACAGTAACTAGGAATATAATTATTTCCTCATTGATTATTAAATGTAAAAGCAAAGTGGGCAACAAAGAGGCTTACTGGATGGCGAAAGGCACATGTTTGGTTCGTGCAATGACCATGGAGCCAATAATAACAATCTCTTGGGTTCATCCTTGCTCCTTCGCTATGTCGGTACTCACATTCACTTCCCTGAGGGGGGGCAAAAAAAAGTGACAAGGTAGATATAAGTTCAGAGGACAATCATAAATATTAATAAATCTTGTTGCATAAATTGCAATCCAGTTGTAAATGTTGCCACAAATGATGCAACAAAAAAAAATTAATGCCACAGATTCTATCAGAATCTCAACTATAAATCTCTTAATTTCCTTTTTTTTGGATAGCAGGTGAAATGCCTACTATATTTTCCATATGAAAGAAAATAGGAAACAGGTTTTTATAAAGAAAGAACAAATTATGTAACGCAGAAAATTGTAAATCAATCCCTGATTCTAGAAAAATAAACGCTGGTGCAGTAGTGTAGTCTACCCCATTCAGTTCAGCTGTTAATTAAGAATGCTGCCAGTAAGAACCATAACTGTTAGCAATTACTGCCGTCCAAACTATCATCTAAATTGATCTACCCTCTGATCTGATCCACATCAGATAAAAACCCACCCAAAGAACAAAATAAACCCATCTCAGAAATGACCTGTCACGCAAGATAATCTTTAGAGAGAGACACATAGAACACCATGCTTAGAGAGAGTTGGAGGGGTGAGAGAGAACCAGTGGGTGGAGAGAGATTGTCACTGTTAGGTTCTAGTTGGAGGACGAAGAGAGGTGAGATGTATTGGAAGAGATAACTACAAAGGAGGGAGGAACTACTGTCCAAACAGGTACAGGAGCGAGAGTTGGTAGAGGGTAGAGAGACAGAAGAGAGGAGAAATATAGGTGTTCGCAATTATAGGGAATGAGGAAGAGAGGAGAGGAATAAGGGGAGCAAAGACTAAATCTTTTCATTATCTCATAAATCTCTTAATATCTAACCTTTGATAAAATCGATTACTATCTGACAGCTAATAAAAATCTATCACAGAGATTTATTATTAACACAGAAAGCAATATGCTAAAGGTATCAAAATTTTGAACTGATAATATGATCCATCACTGTTTCAAAAAACTAATTTAGCAATATGCTAAACGTTGTAGTTGTTCAAGCTGTGCTACATACATGAATGAAATGAAAAGCACATCGATAGAGAACTAAAAACAGACCAATTGTCAAATAAAACCTAACTGAACTGAAGAACCCCAGGAAAATCATTCTATGTGAGGGCTAGAAGCTGATTTATCTCCTTCCTAAAAGTTTATTTCTGTACCTCTAATTTCTAACTGGATTCATCTCCAGTTGACTACTCATCGATCATATAAAGGGTTAACATAGCTACAAAAAAGTTAAAAGAAACCCTAATACTAATCAAGACAGCTGAAATTTAACAAATCTGAAGTAATTAAAGCAAATAACATATTTTACAATCCAAGTAGAAAGAGGCAAACCCTAGTAATGAAGAATCTGGATAACAAAAAAAAAATGAACAAGAGAAAAAGATAAAAACCTTCTTGCATGTGAGAGGCGAAGCGAGGAAATAAACACAGTCCGTGTTTCTCTTGAGCGCCTCCTCCTCGGCCGTCAATTGCACCGGCACCGCCGCAGCTGCAGCCGCCGCCGCTGCTGGAGGCCGGATTCCGCCTGATTCCATCGGTTCCGAGCACCCCCCCTTCAATCTTTATTTAGGTCTCCGACAGATCGTGTACAATTACTGCTGAGAAGAAAACAATTCCTCAATGGATCCCCAAATTAGGTCGAGAGATGGGGGAGAGAGAAAGCAGATCGGAAAAATGAAAAATATAACGAAGGGGCGGCCGGATAGGGAGAGAGTAGAACAAGGGTGGAGATTGAGAGATAATCGAGAACCTTTAAAAAGACTCGGCTTATGTACACCGAAACTCTGAATTAGTGAATATATTTCCTGTTTTGGGTGTTGGTCCGGATGGTGTATTACCTGTTGAACTGAGTGTGTTTCCTCTGTGATACTCATATTTTACGCTACACTGGGATAGCGCGGAGACAGAATTATTTGAGCTTTGAGATTCGTACAAAACGTATTTGACTGGTTGAGATTTTCCAAAAAGTCACGCAAAATATGAGGTATCTCAGAGAATGCTAATTCTGTTGAACTGACCTGATCAATCGGGTTACGGAACATGAAATTAATTACTTTTTTTGTATTTCAAACGGGAATCATTTTTTCAATTATGTCCCTAAATTTTATTTGGATTCACTTAGGCTCCCTAGTGACTAGTGATTGAAAATCTAATAATGCTTGTCTAATCCGCTTTTCGAGTTTTGAGAATATTCCATCATTTGTATTTTCTCCACTCTTATTACGATTCTATTGTTCTAATTTTTCATTCATCCTCCATTACCTTTATATTATTTGTAAAAATTTCAAAATATACTGACTAATAATCACCCAACATTTAGTACAACAATAATGATTCTAGCTCTATCGAATTAAATGTACCAAGATATAGCATTTCAAAGAGTTTTGGTCAGATATAAAACATCAACAACAAAATTAAAAACAAGCGCTATTCAGCCAACATAACCTTCAAAACTCACATTCCAATTTGTTAATTATAATTTTTCCAATGGTCTTCACATGGTCATGCAATTTGTTGACCAATCTATCAACCATCTCATTGTTCTTCATCCATTTTATGATCTTCACAAACTCAAGCTGCTCCCGCTGGAACAAAGCACCTTTTATTCCTTGTCTCTTGACTTTTCTTTGGAGTATTGGCCCCATTTCCTTATTAGCTTTAGTATGAAGAAAACCCGAAGAAAAAAAAAAAAAAAAGGTTACCGGATCCTAATCATAGAAACAGGTCTCAAATAATGCAGGTATCACATAAAAAGTTACCGGATCCTGAAGATTGAGCAATTAGGAATTTCTTTCTCTAGCAGTCCCATCATACAAAAATAGCAATATATAAAAGTTCAACCTTATCAGAAGGAACCAATAAAAAAAATCTAATAAAACTATGCAGTGGAGAAACATTAATTCCAATATATAATTTGTTGTATCTAGGGCTATTCAAACGGTCGGTTCGGTTCAAGCCGAAGTAAAATTATCAAATTGATTTTTTTTGTTTGTTTTCAAAATAGAACCGAATCAAACCAATTAAATCTATTAACAAATTAAGAAATGAACCGAACAAACCGATGTAAATTTTGATTTGTTCAGTTCAAACCAAGGTAACCTATTGGTACTATTATTAACGAAAAGAATATATTGTCATACACAACAATTGAAATTCAGTTTGGTTTGGTTTGGTCTGATTTGATTTAATAAAATCATTATAATACCAATAAAATTAGAGCCAAACCAAATAAATGGATCAATTTGGTTTAGTCGGTTTTGAAAAATCTAAACCGAACTAATCCATTTAAACCCAAAAACCGATCCATTTACACCGAATTATTCCGGTTCGGTTAAAAACCAAACAAACCAAACCGTTTGAACACCCCTAGTTATATCCTTTTAAACAAATGAAAATTTGAAACAAAACAATCTCAAGATTCTGCAGGTCACTTGATGCTTGGGAAAAAAAATCTAAATACAAAACAGAATAGCATGGGCCATAAGCAAAATGAATAGATACTCTTTGATTTTCCATCTGGTAAGGAAAACCCAATTCCTTTTGGAATGACAACACTAAGAGTAGGCTGTCAGGTAGAAACGGTAATGTGTTTGGGTTCGGGTTCAATTTGAATGGGTGAAATACTGTGTGTATGAAAAAAAAAATTCACTTTAAGTAAATTTTTTTTCCCACAAACACAGAGACATCCAAACATACCCTAAACACATCATTCCTGAATTATACATAACACGGTCCATTATGCCTCAAATTACATTTTAGTCATCTTAAAATGTCTCATAACTGAGTAATCAATCAATCAAATATAAAGTATTAAGTATGACTTAAAAAAGTGGTAGGAAAGTACCCTAATAACATGTATTAAAATTTGATCTATATACAGCCGCATATTACCGCATACTTCTCTCTCTTTATATTTATACACATACACTAGTATCGTACCCGTGTGTTGCAACGGAGATATGTTATAAGATTGAATAGAATATGAAAAAACCTTTTATTTATATTAATTTGTTTAAGTTTTGTGATATTTGACCCTAGCTTTTTTCAACATTGACGAATCGGATGTACAGCAGTTTTGGAGGGTAGACTTGTAGTACACAATTAAATTCTTATATTTGATGTTTTTGTTTGGGTAGTATAGCCTTGTATTCTGATGATATATTATTTTCAACTGCATATTTATATAATGCTCTCTTTCTGTTGCATGTTGAAGTAATATATAGGTAATATGAAGAATTAAGAAATTTGACACTACAACCACAATTATCATGCAAATGAAAACTCAATCTTCATTATGTAGGTCCTAACAGTCCATATTACTTAAAAATGATATACACAGAGCAAAATCTGATAAATAATTAAAGATGCATTTTTTAAGAAGTCTTTGCCAACTTTGAATGAATTGTAGTAAATAATACGAACTAAATATCAGGAAAAAAACACCCTCTATACATATAACTCTGACAATACAGAAACACAAAAAAAGAAAAAAAGGAAAAGATGTCTCATGGTACCAACATAGAACCATTTTTGTACAAGCAATCACGACTAAACTCTTTTAAGCTTCAGAATAATTTGTCAGAGAAAAAAAAATAGCAGCATGTATGCACAAAGCAGCTTCATCCTTCTGGTATCTGGTATTAGGAAAACAAAAGGCACAGTACAACTGTAGTCGCATTGAATTGTCAAAAGTAACTTAACAAATTTAAGCGTCTTCTTAATCCGGATAGTAAAGCCCTCACAAAGAGCATAAGCATAATAATTCCAGGATCAGTTCTTAAGCGAGAATTAATAATGATGAATTGCTGCATATATATCAGTCACAATGTTTCCTCTTTATCACAATGCCCCAGCTTTTGTACAAGCTTGAATTGCTTGACCCCAGTTTCCGTAGCAAGGGAGTACATATTACATGCATCATGGGTACATATTACATAGTAATGTAAGAAACCATGTAAGAAACCCCTTTACTGCTATTATAAGCCATGTTAGAATGGACTAAGAGGGCAAGCTATATATTATGAAATGTAGGAAAATTATTTATAAAAATGTCAATTTTAAGGCAAATAAGGATATAACGATTATGGAGTGTCTCATCGGCCTTTCTTTTTTACAACTTGAAAGAAACTGATAAAAATTCACAATAAATTTCCTACTCAGAAACTTAAGGTAAAATGCCAAATAGAAATGAAACAAATTAAATTAGGTAATATCAAAAATTCATGAAACTATGTCTTTCCAATTGCATGCAAATTAGGTTATCATAAAAAGTGATCTAAATGTGTATTTTCAAACGGGAGACAACTCCGTACCATTCGGGATATCCTTCAGCTTTGTTCTGGAACCCTATAAGATAGTAAAGATACATATAAGTAAATTACCCAATTTCTCTATGTTAAATCTTAAAGAGATTTAATTTTTACAATTACTTGATAAAAGCCATGCACTATTGACAACAATTTCCATGTATCTGTATCTTTTAATCCAAAATGTTTAGTTTAGTAGACATGCTTTAATTTTGAAACTGAATTAATGATGCCATAGAATATAAATTAACGTGTCCATACACTGCAAAGATTCAAGATCTACAATTTATCAATGTAGCATTAAATCTAAATAACAGGTAATAAACAGAATAAATAAGAAAAGGCAACTCGTGAAATGGAAAGGACAATACCTAAACAATAGAAATCCCCTTTTATCATCTACCAATTTTTTTGCTTTTGTTTATAACAAAGATTTCTTATCCCAATTAACAGCAAGGTCTAAACAAGCAAAACTCACAAAAATAAAATCTTAATAAAAAACAGAGTCTATCAAATGACTTTCAGGTTTTAACCAAAACTGAATTAAAAACAAAACACGACTGAAATAGCCTACCGTTAATTCATCAGTCTTTCTTCAATTCCCGCCTCTGCGGCCACCACCATCACCGTACTTGGTGCAGCTTGAACCACCTATTGTTTTTCCACCCCTGGAAGATCTGCCATGCCGAGTGCAGTAAGCATCTATATCGTCTCCCTATCGATCAAGATCTCATTCACCTTCAGCACAGACTCATCTGGCACAAAATCCTTGTCGCTCAGCCACCTATAAATTTTCATTTCAGTAAACATATATTTTGTTTATATACTCAGAAAATAGATATTTTGATTGCCTTAATTTGTAAATTTAAAGTGTGTTAAATTGTGGAAAACTATAAAAGATTAAACCCTTCAATTTCGAAAAAAAAATTAGGGCATAAATATAGTAATATGTTATAGTTGCCAATTGAAGGGGTAAAGAACTAAAGATTAATGTATATTTGTAAATTAATGACAGAGCAAATGGATAACAACAAACCTGAGAAAGAGCAGGAAGAACTTGCTTGCCGGTTTGTTCAACGTAACCGGCACAATCTCCAATTGAAAATACATCTTCTGCTGACGGTACACATAGCCACTTATCTATTCCAACCCTGTATGCATCATGAGATTTTATATAATAATTAAGATCACATGTAAATCTTTCAATATTTATTTGATTTTATTTTCTAAAAATAACTCTTTGCATTATCATGCTATTGCACAAACCTTCCACGAGATTTTGGGAGATTAAGGTTGTTCACAAATTCAGATGGCCCCATGCCAGTGGACCACACCAGTAGACCATACGGTATTTCTGTTCCATCCTTTAGAAGTATTTTCTCCTCTTGCACTTCCTTGACTATCTCTTTCACAATGGTAACACCAGACTCTTTCATATCACGATATATTTTATTAGCACAGTCATATCACATAATACTATGATATTAATTTTAATAACAAAAATTGGCAACAAAAAGTATCATATATAATTGATTACCTTACTCAAGTAGTTCGTTGCATATTGCCTTAGTTTTGGGGTAAACAGTGACAACAACTCATTTGCCTGAGTAAAATAATAATTTTGGATTACCAAAACATTTGAGAAACATAAAAAAGGTACAAGAGAGAAATGAGCAAATCAATGCATGTACCTCAATAAGAGTAATCTTGATATGCTCTTTGATATGTGGATATTTTTCGTGCACATCACGCATGATAAAATCACTCAATTCACCAGTAAACTCAACCCCGGTCGGGCCACCACTGACTACAACACAGTGCAATAGGAAAAAAAGGAATTGAGAAGTTACCTTAGAATTTAAGAGGTAAGAATCATTAGTTGACAGTAATTTTGGTAAAAGTCACACAATCTTTGGTGTACTTCCATTTTCTCTTTCATCCTTCAATAACCGCCTCTTCATAGTACCTATGATAGCATAGTACCTATGATAGCGCCATACTTTTACCAAGAAACATTTATCAATTTGAATGTCTAGAAACAATTCATCTTGATAAAAATGAGAGAAAAGTACATACATGAGACATCCATCGGTAATACTGAGATTAGGGTTCTGCTCGTCTTACTGGTATACCAGTATTTGATGAAAGAATAAGCAGAGAAGACAGATTACGCTCTTCTCACCACGAAGAAGTTCCCTTCCTCGTTCAGTGGTCTCCTCTCCCAAGCGGAGACCGTGCCGGCAGCGACAATAAGACGGAATCGAAGAGCGCTCTGTTCGTTCCTATCAGAGCAAGTGCCACAAGCGTGGTGGTCTGATCGGAGAATAGCGGAGAGAGGGATTGGAGAGGAGACTTCTCTGAGGTGAGCAGAGAGGCGGTGAGACGGGGAGGCAAAGAGGGTTTGGGAGAGACGGGGCGAAGAGGGTTCGGGTCAGGACTCGGGAGGCAAAGAGGCAGGAGGGACTGGAAGGTAAGAGAAAAAAGACCGAATTTTTTATTAATAAAAAAATAATAATTAAAATATCGAAATACAATATAGAATTCACGTTTTATCGAGAAATAGGTAGAACGAGTTATGTTAACCCGTCCAACCGGATGGATCTCATTATCCCATTCGAATTACATCCCCTAAACAATTAACGATCCGCTTAACGATCTTAGCAGGAAAAAAAAAAAAAAAAACGATCCGCTTAACGATCTTAGCAGTAAAAAAAAAAAAAAAAAAAAAAAAAAAAAAAAAAAAAAAGAGGGACGGTTTAAGAAGACCCGTTCAGTATAATTAAAAAAAATAAAAAAAAAATGGGACGGTTTATTAAGCCCCGTCCAGGGTAATTAAAAAAAATAAAAATAAAAAGCCGGGACGGTACCACATAACCCGTCCGGCATTTGGCGAAAAAAATCAATTTTAAATCCTTGTCTCTCAATCAACACAAAAACCGAACAAACTGAAATGAAAATTTCCCTAACCAAAATGGTCCAAACCCCAAAATAATCCAGCCCACACAACTTAACAAGGTAATTGATCAAAATAAAAGTGATCCCACCTAACAAAATAATGCAAGATTTGAAACCCAACAAGATTCTGAAATGACTCGCATTGATTTGAGTTGAGCTAATTCACGATTTCCCACCTCTGGATATAATATGAACCATTTTCATGATTGTATCCTGCATAATATTTCTTAACATACCATTATCTCACCAACACATACTATTGTCTGTGCTTTCGTGGTGTTCCTGCCAAAGAGGCGATTATACATCTAGAATAGTTACATGAACAAGCATAAACCAAAGAAGTTATGTCTAATGCTGCAATAAAAAAGAATCCAACATCATGACATATAAAACAAGCCAAACACGATAATTAGTAATTGACACTCCTTAATAATAGCTTAAGGTAACAAGGATTTTACAAAAGCCCTGGATAAACTAGTTTAGCAGGGTGAGAATTAATAAACCACATCAACAAAAAGACAAATTAACTAGAAGTTTTCTGAAGAAACTTCAAACCTGAAACATTCCCATAACAAGCATCTCTATAGGCAGAACTGGATATTGGACCACATGCAGAACTGGACTCGGGGAATAAGTCGCTTCTCCAAGCTGTACATAAGCAGAACTGGATATTGGACCACATGCAACTTGTCACAAACAGCTTCTTTTATCAGGAACTGCATTTTGCAGCCTATTAAATTCTCTGACTCAACACCAGAGGTGCCTTACAGATTATTGAGTTTAACTCGGATGAAAACCCGAGACATCTCCAGTAAAGTAGTCTTGCATCTATAGTGCTTTCTTTCAAGCAGCTTACAACATTTAATACATCCACAAAATTACCAGATAAACGAGACAAACTCCTCAGAATGTCCTTCACGAGTTGAGAAACATACTTCTGTTCCACTATCCACATTTGAAATTTTCAGAAACTAAACTAAACTGCAAGATCCTTTAAAAATAAAATCAAGTTACAGAGAAAGTGATAAACAATTACCTGAAAGCGCCAAATGTTTTGTATGCAGAAGGTAATTTTATTAGTCTTCTATTTGAAGTGGTGGATTCTCTGATATTTAGACGAAAATGTTGGATCTCTTTGTCATTCGTTCCTACGAATATTAGAAGTTCACAATGCTACATACATGAAATAATTAGGGCACATTACAAAAGCTAACAAAATGCCATACAAAATGCTGGTATCTGATATCTTGGTATCTGGTGTACTGATAAAGGTCAGGCTGGGTACTGATAAAGATCTGCTGGTATCTGATGTCTTGGTATCAACCAGCAATCCAACACTTGCTAACAAAATGCCATAACATAGTTAAACTAGTACTAGTGTGCTACCAGAACTGAGACAATCTATTGCATGAAAAATAGTTTCACTGGCGAATAACGAAGTAGACAGACTTATATAAAAGTGAATGGCACATATGACACAAAATAGTCACAATCCAACCAGGCAGCCAGACTTAAAATAAGTAATGACATATGACACAAAACAGTCACAGATTATTCATTTACTGCATACGCAAAGGTATACAGATCAATTGGAAACCTCAGAATCAATGCATACGCAAAGGTATACAGATCAATTCGAAACCTCAGAATCAAAGAAACTGATTAAATAACTTCACCTAATTTTGTGATTAAATAACTTCCAAAATCAAAGAAACTGATTTTAGAACAGTAATAAACTGAAATTTGAAACCTCAGAATTAGAAAAATTAACCGGTATTCAAAATCAGAACAATTGGTCAATTCGGTGGTTAACAACTATCAATTGCAAATATTAACGGTGGTTAAACAACTTACCGGCGGTAGAGAGCAGAGAGATGGCCGGAGAGAGAGGAAACAGAGAGGAGACGAGTGCTGTTGGCGGAGAGGAGATGGCGGAAGAGAGATTGGCCGGAGGCGGAGAGAGAGGAGATGGAGAGGATCAGTACATCAGTAGAGAGGAGAGCTGTTGGCGGAAAGAAGAACTTTTGTTTTTCTTTTTTCTTTTTTTTCTGCGTAGCGCTGCAGATAGAGAAGAAAACCATGTGTTGCCGGGACGGGTTGCGCAGTACCGTCCGGATTTTTTTTTTCTTTATTTTTTTTTTCCGCTGAATTTAACGCTAACTATTAATTAATTCGAACGGTATAATTAGATCTATCCGGTGAACAGATTTATACAATCCGTTTTACCTATATATCAAAAATAATTAAAAGTAATTCTGTATTTCAATATTTATTTTATTTTATTTTTATTAATAAAAAAATCGGAGAAAAAAGAGGCATCAGTATGACTTCTTCTAACTTGTCAACGGAGCAGGAGGCGTATGAGAGAAATAAGGAGCCAGTTTTTTTATTAATAGAAATAAAATAAAATAAATATTAAAAAAAAACACTACTTTAAGTTTTTTGCGAAAACTAGGTAGATTGGGTTCTGTAAACCCGTTACAGTTAATCGTCGTTAATCCTTAACCAGCATCACGGAAAAAAAAAAAATTACGGACGGGTCCTCTCAACCCGTCCCGCTCCGTAAAAAAAAAAGGCTTACCTCTTCCTTCGCACTAACCTAATGACGCCGGTTGATGCATATATTGCAAGATGTTGGGTCTTGCATATGTGAAAAGTGTTCTGTTGTTTGCTTATACTTCATAGATGTCAGATGTTATTTGCAAAAGAGTTTATGAACTTTTGGAGTCTGAGGGGCAGAGGAATTTTATACCCTGTTCAAAGGCCTGGCTTCTCATTCCAATCCCTTATCTTGCACTAAGGCCTAGGTTTCTCATTCCTTCATGCTTGCTTTTCAGGGAAAGTCAGGTACAAGTTTGCATCATTTTGGAATAGAAATCACACCTACCGAGCTTTACAAAAGGCTGTCAAGAACTACCACGCGATGTTGGAGGCTGAGAAGCAGGTACTCTTTATGCTATGAAGTTTGCAAAAGTGGCAAAATTTGTATGAAGTTTCAGAAAGTCCTTTGTTTTCAATATTTCCGAGGAAGTCTACCCTCTTTAGGAGGGTGATTTTTCTGTGCTATGTTAGAAGAATTCACACAAATGAAGGGATAGAATTAAATGCGGAATTTGGGTAACCAACTGAGTTTTTTATTTTTTTTTTATTTTTACGGAGCGGGACGGGTTAAGAGGACCTGTTCAGAATTTTTTTTTTTTTTCGTAATGTTGGTTAAGGTTTAATAATGATTAACCGGGACGGGTTGTGTAGTCCCGTCCGGTGGGACGGGTTAACAGGACTCGATCTACTTAGTTTTCGCAAAAAAATTAAAGTAATGTTCTTTTTAAATATTTATTTTATTTTATTTCTATTAATAAAAAATTCGGAAATAAGGAGGTGCTGAGGGAGGAAAAAAAGCACCATAGGAGAAAGAGGCGCAATGAAGAGAAGGGATGTGAAGAAGAGGAATTCATATCCTCTGGGATATCTCAAACTTTGCGTGACTTTACGAAAAATTGTGACCGTTTAAATAAGTTTTACACGAATCACAAAGCACAAATAATACAGCCCAGGTCATGTTTGATTGTGGAGTAAGTGGTGGAGTAAACTCTCTACTCCATCATTAAGAAATCAAATGAAGAGTAAATTTGAAAGAGTAAGATGGAGTAACATTTGAGTTAATTTGGATTAAGTTACTCCACCTCTCTAGGTAGAGTAACTTACTCTACCTATAGTTCCTGCAGAATCTAATCTTATAATTTTCTCTCTCTTCATGAGCATATTCTACCAAACTCCAGTCAAACTCCAATCAAACATGACTATTTTAATCCACCTTAGTTTGGAGTAAGAAATTTAATCCAAATTAAATTTACTCCACAACCAAACATGACCTTACCGAATAGGCACCAGACACGTCGGTCACGCAAAAATTCAAATATCTCAGAGTATACGCACTCGAAGAAGAGGAGGCGCAGCACTCGATTTCCAGCGAAAAAATTACACGTTAGATTTCATCTGCACGATTTTTGATTCAAATTCGAGGGTGCATAATATAAATATATGTGCTAATATGTGTGGCGCTACGTGTGGCGAGTACAATTTTAACTAAATTTAGACTTCTACACATATAAATAATGTATTTAATCAAAATGAGACAGATTATTTAATTGGAGGATTCAGATTCAATTCAAATTTAGATCAATCAATCACAGCCGTTGCAGTTTCTGGACAGCCAATTTAATTTAAGATGCATAATATAGAGGAGAGATATATATAGAGTAAGGCTACCATACATTGCAATGCATAGACATCTCTGTACATTGGATTATAAATTACCGGATTCAAAGTCCAAATAACCGATCCAAACTATTCATTTTGTTCTCCATATTAATGTGTTTGGAGAGCAAATTTTTCATTTTTTTGGAATTTTTTTACTATTTTTTTAGATTCATTGAAAATCATTGTTTTTCAGACAAATCTGGACCATAAAAACAGCGATTTTCAATAAATCTAAAAAAATATTAAAAACTTTTCAAAAAATATAAAATTTGATTTGCAAACACATTAATATGGAGAACAAGATAAACGGTTTGGATCGGTTATTTGGACTTTGAATCCGGTGACTTATAGTCCAATGTACAAAAATACATATGCATTACAATGTATGGTAGCCTTACTCATATAATCATAAGCCACCGTTGGATCAACAATTTTCAAAATGGCTTAATAAATAGTAAAAAAATTTAGAAAAATAGAAAATTTGGTCTCCGAGCACATTTCAATATAGATATCACTTCTAACGGTTCAAATCAACTTTTTGGATTTTGAAAATGAAAAAATGACTTATAAGCATATACCCTCATATGCTTATGGAAGTAGAGTAGCCAACCTCTCTCTCTCTCTATATATATGGTGACTAATATCCTTTCGGTAGTATATGAGCCGAAGTGCTACCGGTCCAAATTTAAAATTTTAAAATTCAAAAAGTCGATCTGAACCGTTCATCATGTTCTCCATATTAATATGTGCTTGGAGACCAAATTTTATATTTTTCTGAATTTTTTTACTATTTATTAAGCCACTTTGAAAATCTCTGATCCAACGGTGGCTTTTGATTTTACTGTTTTGTTAAGCCACCGTTAGATCAGCAATTTTCAAAGTGGGTTAATAAATAGTAAAAAAATTTAGAAAAATGTAAAATTTGGTCTCCAAGCACATATTAATATGGAGAACAAGATAAATGGTTCAGATCAACTTTTTGGATTTTGAAATTTCAAATTTGGACCAGTAGCACTTCGACCCATATGCTACCGAAAGCATATTAGTCACTCTATATATATAGAGAGAGAGAGTAAGGCTACGCTACTTCACGAATTAAACGGGTTGTTTTAATTCGCGCTCATATCTCTAGTTTTGAAGTCCAAATAGCTGATCCAAACTGTTAGATGTTTAATCTTTATATTAAAATGTGCTTGGAGACCAAATTTTATATTTTTTTGGAATTTTTTTACTATTTATTAAGATGATTTAAAAATCATTTTTTTTATTAAAATTCTGCACCATTAAGAAACAGCGATTTTCAAACTATCTTAATAAATAGTAAAAAAATTCCAAAAAAAATGTAAAATTTGGTCTCCAAGCACATTTTAATATAGATTAAACATCTAAAGGTTTGGATCGGCTATTTGGACTTTAAAACTAGAGATATAAGAACGAATTAAAACAATCTGTTTAATTTGCAAAGTAGCGTAGCCTTACTCTCTCTCTCTCTCTCTCTCTCTCTCTATATATATATATATATATATATATATAGGGTCTGTCTAAATTGTTGCTGGCAACATTTCAGCAGAGGTGCTGCCGAGGCTATATTTAGCCGTGTGATGTCCAAACAACAAATCCAAACCATTAGATGTTTAATCTATATTATAATCTACTTGGAGACCAAATTGTACATATTTTGGAATTTTTTTACTATATATTAAGCTGGTTTGAAAACCGCTAATTTCAGTAAATTTCTGCAGCATTGAAATCAGCGGTTTTCAAACCAGCTTAATATATGGTAAAAAAATTCCAAAAAATGTAAAATTTGGTCTCCAAGTATATTATAATATAGATTAAACATCTAACGGTTTGGATTTATTGTTTGGACAGCACAAAATAGAAAAATGGGCGGCAGCACCGTCGGCAAAAATGCTGCCGACAGCAAATTAGCCACAGCCTATATATATATATATATGATTTGACTAATATGCTATGGGTTGCATAGAGGCCTCCCGTGCTACGGCTCAATATTTGACTTTTCAAAATCCAAATGGTCAATCCGAATCGTTCATCTTGTTCTCCATATTAATATGTGTTTGGAGATCAAATTTTACATTTTTTGGAAAATTTTTACTATTTTTTTAGATTTATTGAATATCGTTGTTTTTTATGGTCCAAATTTGTCTGAAAAACAGCAATTTTCAATAAATCTAAAAGAATAGTAAAAAATTTCCATGCCCCATCACTTTGATTATGAAGAACATTCTTGTAATGACCATCTTTGACTTTGAACTGAACGGTTTGGATCGACCGTTTGGATTTTGAAAAGTCGAATATTGAGCCATAGCACAGGAGGCCTCTATGTAGCCCATAGCACTGTAGCCAAGTCCTATATATATAGAGAGAGAGAGAGATAGGCTAATGTGCTTCCGGTAGCATATGGGCCGAAATGCTACCGGTCCAAATTTGAAATTTTAAAATCCAAAAAGTCGATCTGAATCGTTCATCTTGTTCTCCCTATTAATATGTGCTTGGAGACCAAATTTTATATTTTTCTGAAACTTTTTACTATTTATTAAGCCACTTTGAAAATCGCTGATCTAACGATGGCTTAACAAAACAGTAAAACCGTTGGATCAGCGATTTTCAAAGTGGCTTAATAAATAGTAAAAAATTTCAGAAAAAATGTAAAATTTGGTCTCCAAGCACATATTAATATGGAGAACAAGATGAACGGTTCAGATCGACTTTTTGGATTTTGAAATTTCAAATTTGGACCGGTGGCATTTCAGCCCATATGCTACCGGAAGCACATCAGCCTATCTATATATATATATATAGAGAGAGAGAGAGAGATGGGCTATGGTGCATTGCAATGCATGAACCCCCTTATGCATTACACTATAAATCACGGATTTAAAGTCCAAACGACCGATCCGAACCATTGGATGTTTAATCAATATTGAAATGTACTTGGAGACCAAATTTTACATTTTTTTGAATTTTTTTACTATTTATTAAGCATTTTTTAAAATTGCTGTTTTGCTGTGAACAGTAAAAAACAGTAAAATTTCTGGACCATCAGATCAGCGACTTTCAAAATTGCTTAATAAATAGTAAAAAAATTTCAAAAAATGTAAAATTTGGTTCCCAAGCACATATTAATATGAAGAACAAGATGAACGGTTCGGATCGGTCGTTTGGACTTTAAATCCATAATTTATAGTGCAATGCATAAGGGGGTTCATGCATTGCAATGCATTATAGCTCATCTCTCTCTCTCTCTCTCTCTGTATATATATATATATATATTCAATTAATCTTTTTTTAGGAAATAACATACTTCATGACATATCGTAGAAGATTCAATCTATTTGTTTTTCTCTTCTACGATAATGGGATTATCTTTTTTCATTACCATCTCCCAAGAATATTGGTTTCGACTAAGAAACTTTTCATACCGAGCAAATAGGTATAGTAGGAGCATGGTGGAATCGGAGAGTTCTATCCCAAGTGGAGTGAATGAATTTGAGACTGGTAGATATTTTTTAAACTAATTTAATCAAACCAAATTGTTTTACTCTCATGAGTAATCTGCTACTTTTGAAAAAAAAACATTTCACCAGGTTCAGATGTATTTTTCAATGTCCTAGATGTGCGTATGCATTATCAATTTAAATTTATTTAGAATAATTTTTAGTTATTCTAGATGATATGCAAATCTATTCAACATTTATATAATAATTTGATGAAATTTTGTTTTTATTTTGTTGGACCCATTTAGTAAATGGCATAATTTATAAATTATCTAATTATCCACTTGCGTTTTAATCAAATATGTAACTTAGTCTAGTTTCACAAAATTTCACAAATCTAATCTCGGCCTCCAACAATTATTTCCGATTTGGTTCAGCGTAATACAAGACAGCCATTTAAAGGACCCCGGAAAACAAAGGCCCAAGTCTAGTTTTCTTTATATGTCTTTTACTTTAAATTTACCAAGAGTCCAAGAGAGCCCTGGCCCAACAGAAAAGGCTTCCACAGAAAAAGGCAAGGCACATTAAAGATTTCCCAAATTTTTCCATCTGAGCCCGGAAGCATAACTGTTTATGTAACCTTTCAAATTAAACCCTCTGACAAAGGTAAATGACTATCAGCACAGGATTTTATAGAACAGACCATTAAGTTTAGACTGTTTTACAAATTATTCCCTAAAAACGTAACAGTAGACCAGTATCTCAGTAAATGCTGATGTGAATGTACAAAGAGGTCCCAAAAGGGCTTAGACTAAGGTATCAAGTCTTAAGGCAGCAAAGATAGCATTCTGAACTATCAGAGCAGTGGTACCAGTGAGAATGATGACATAATTGGAATCAGCCAAGTATTGGTATAGTACAGTTTAGAACTGGTGTCAGGCTAGAAGGTAGCAAGGGTATCAATTGATATTTGGAAAGGTTTGAATTCAACACCCATAGCTGAGATCAACTCAAATCAGTTAAAGCAAGCAAAATCGGGGAGGGGATGATTGCTAATGTTAATCGGGTTCAAACTGATTAGGCCTGTTAAATATCAATCAAATTCAATAAGCAGTAGAAGGGTAAGGAAAGGAAACCATAAATTTAAGTGAAGAGGGAAACACTTGCACGATTATGACAATTGGCAAGCACACAAGGCAACACCAGAATAAAAAATAGTATCAAGCTTTATTCTGCCAAGTATCAGCAAAGAGAGAGGAAATTGATTCGTATGTCAGATAGTAAGATAAGGCAGCAAGCTTTATCTTACCATGTAAAGTTATAGAATTTGTGCAAACTAATGCTTTGACAAAGTGAATGCAAATTGATTCACCCCTGGAATCAATGCTGTAAACATTATATTAATAATCAATATTAAACAGAAGTCTAGTTTCAACTTCTAATTTTGGTTTTAACTTCTAATTTTGATTAATAATCAAAATTAAACAGAAGTCTAGTTTCAACTTCTCAGGACACAGTAAAGAGTACCAGTCCGACCAAATCCATGAGACAAACTAAAACCCTAAATCAACAGAAACACTGAACAAAAGTTAAAACCAAAATTGTGAACCAGACTTAAACAACAAATAATATAGTTGAACACATTACTCCCGGAAATATATCTGATATGCTTAAACAATAAAACCTAGACCTAGCAGCCATTAAACGAAGTGACCTAAAATTAACCAAATAAACCGGCAATTGATTCCAAATCCTCCATTTCTGAGTTGATCATCCTCTTGCTTTATCTTCACCTTAGCCATGTCTCACAAGCACTGAAATAGGTCATATCAGCAAACTTTGTTATAAACAAACTTGATCAAAATGATTAAGTTAATTTTCACAAGGAAAACAAGTTGCAACTGTGAATCCTTAAAGGCTAATAAAAGAATGGTTTTATACCGGAGTTCAATTATACCTGCAGTATTTGATGACATCATGAAAGAAAATCCACACAGAAGAGAGCATGGCTCATATAACTTTGTTTCATTCTAAATAATTTCAAGCAGGCCAAAAGTCAAGTAAGATCAAATGTCAACATTAATTTTTACAAAAATACTAATATTCAGTGACTACCAACAAAGAGAAAGAAATATTGATTTCCTTATTTCCAAATCCAAAAGAGAAGAAGAAATTAAGAAGAAAATTAAACTCCAAAGGAGGGGAGGGAGAAGGTCAAAGAAAAGAGAGGGAGAAGGATACCTGGTGCATGGATAAACGGCCGTCGCCTTCACCACATAGGGTTCTTTGCGGAGAAGAGTCGATGGAATTAGGAATGAGACGGAGAACAGGCTGGACAGGGATGGAGGCATCTTCATCGGTCGACGAAACATAGTCGAAGGAGAAGACGCAGAGGCGGATCTTTAGGATGAGAGCAGAGGTAATAACGAGAGATGGGCTCCCTTTGCTGACGGCTATTTTTTAATTTTACAGAAGCGCTTCATCTAGTTAAAATCCGACATCTCGGATCCCTTGATGCAGGATCGGACGATCTAGATGCCCATAGCACCAAACTTGGTCTATGTGCATCGATTAATTATCCGAACCCCCTGCTCCCGTACTTATATTGTTACCAGCTCTCCATCGAAGTAGAGGAATGGAATGTGAGATATCTTATGCCACTCAATCCCATGATTGGGTTGGCATTGTCTTATTAGATTACGGCATTTGTCGATGTATAGTGCTGCAAGGTTTTGTGGCAAACCATTTTCCGGTAATAAAGACATCATAGGGTAATCATAAATGCGTAGCTTCTTCAAGGAAGTGAGCAAATGTAATTGGGAAGGAAGCCGTCTCAGCCACGAACAATTACGAAACTCAAGCTTTTCCATGGATGCCAATTGGTTGAACTAACTTTCTTCATCACTTGTATATATATCTGTAGGTAAGTATTCTATCAAAAGGGTACGCAGTGATGACAACCTTCCTAGTACTCTTGGAAGTCTCTGGGATGTTAATGGGTGGAACCGCAAAGATTTTTTATAGCTCAGGTGCAGGTAAGTTAGAAATTGCAAGTGTTGCTTATCAATTTCTTGAGAAATCTCATCATTTTCTTCTTGTACAACTTCATAGGAGTTCAAATTTACAAAACTTATTATTACTAACTTTCTCAGGTTAACAAGGGACTTTAATCCTCCATCAAAGCAAAGTTCTTCGATATCTGTAAGGTGCATAACCTCAAGGGAATTTAAGGGAGTGCAATCTATAGACAAACGGCTGGATTGGACTTGAGTTATGCTCATGTGAGCAAGGGAGGGCATCCGTGCCAATACTGCTTCAATATTATAAAGGCAAGGACACTTTGACAATATAAGCTCTACAACTGATGAAGTAAAGGTATCCGGAGGCAGTTTCTCCAGTAGACTGCACTTCTTCAAGTGGAGCTTTTTAAGGTGCGGAAATTTCATCTTTCCATCCTCTGCATCCAACCAGTCTCTCCATGATGACATTCTAGAGAATGACAACTCCTTTAAAGATGGAAATGCCACATCAGAGCGGCCATAAAATTCACTACCGACCTTTTCAATCAATGGTAAATCATCAAAGCTGAGAATTTCGAGAAAATGAAGCTCTCCAAAAGAAGGAAGGCTGCTTAACGAAAAAGAATATACATGAATAACCTTCAGATTGCAAAAATCACGATGACGTGAGAACATCCAACGTGGAAAAGATTCCCACATGCATCCCCCAACTTTTAGAATTTCTATACTGCAGGCTAGCTTTAGGGCATCAAGAACCTCCATATTCACCTCGGTTCTTGGTCCACAGCCATCATACTCAAATCTCAACTCTAAACTCTTGAGGTACTTTTTCTTTTCTAATTGAGATTTAATTGCTTCATCTTTGCTAGATACATTGTTGAGATTACTTAGAAGAAGGTGCCCGCTGATTTCATTCATGTCCATCGACTCACTGATCCTGTGCCCCTTGTGCTTTTCTATACGGAATTCCTCAAGCTCTTGGAGCTTGGTTAGTTTCCCTATACAGGATATTTGAGAAATAGTATCACAGCTCGCATACAAATGCCGCAAGTTTACAAGTTGATTCATTCCTTCAGGTAACTTTTTAAATTTACAGCCTCGCACATCTAGCACCTGAAGATGGAATAACTCACAAAATTTCTCAGGAATCATTTTAATACCCGTGAAGGAGAGATCCACAAATCGGAGGTGTGATAGTTGACAAGCGGCATCAATGGGTGTCGTTTTTTCAAGCTCAATATAAGATATATCCAACAAACGTAGACCATTGTATTTCGCAAAGATATTGCTAATTGATTTGTCACTGCAGTTTACCCAATTACCAAATAAAATCACAGTCCGTACCCTTGTTCTTTCCTTGCAGTTCCACTCTACCTTTAAACTATCACAATCTATGCCCAAGTGGCGGGCTAAAGATGGGAAATGCTGATCGTCACTTTTAACGAAACAAAATTCACTAGAAGAAAGAGCAATTGCTAATTCCCGCACTAGATCATGCATGAGGTACTTGCCATCACTGAATGTTGGCTGAAATAAGGATCTGTCAACCAGTTTACCAAACCACTCCCTTCCTATATCTTCTAATCTGATTTCTCCTTTGTCTAGCCTACCGATCTCTTCTTTACAGGGTTGAATAAAGCCCTGTGCGATCCACATCTGAATTAATCTTTCCCTTTCAAATACATACTGTTTGGGAAATATGGAACAAAATAAAAAGCATTGTTTTAGCTCAGGATCCAAATAATTATAGCCAACACCAATAGATGGAAGGATGTTCTCACGTGCACCTTCAATGTTCCACCGATCGCTTCCAAGAATATCTTTCCAAAATTCTATTTCTAACTTGTTACTCAACAAGGTCCCAATAACCTTGCCTGCTAGAGGCAATCCATGCAACTTTTTAGCTATCTTTTTACCAATAAGGTTCAAGTTATACACTTCCTGTTGTTTTGACAGTAATTCCCCTAATTTGGAACCACCAAACGTGTAATATTGAAAAAGTTCCCAAAATGATTCTGGTTGTAAAACATCCAATGTTATGTCAGGCAAAGTTCTTATTGTGTTTGCAATGGTTCTGCTCTGGGTGGTTACAATAACAACACTTCCTACCTCCCCATAAACTAGCACAGACACCAGCTCACTCCATTCAAGCTTTGTCAGGTCCCTCAAGTCATCTATGATAAGTAAGATTCTATGATTTGTGATAGTTTCTTGAAGCTTATTTCCAACATTCTCCAAATTCATCGATGGGTCAGTGATACCACCTGCCAAAGAATGTAATATATCTCGCATAATTTTCTTAGCATCACAATTTTCTGAGACATAGACCCAAGCCCTTAAAGCAAAATGCTCTTTCACTCTCTCAGCGTTGTAGATCGTTTTAGCAACAACAGTTTTCCCAACTCCACCTACACCAACAATGGGAATGACTGCTAGTTTTCCATAGATGGAATGAGGTTCTGCTAAAAAACTCTTGATCGTTGTTATTCTATTTCTACTTTGTTCTGGCGCATCACCCTTTTCAATTGTCTGAATATCCATTGGTTTCCCGGGTATAGTCCAGCCTAAAAAACTCTTCATCCTATCCCACACCCAAAAACTACTGCTCCCTTCTCCATTTCCGTGTTGTGATTGAGGATCATCCAAAGCCTGATGGTGGTAAAAATCTCCATATAGAACATTGAATATCATGTCCAAGATCAACTCTATTTCTTTATTCCGGCCAAATATGACTACATCAGGGGCTAATTTGGAGCTTGTTTCCCTACCACTATTATCCATATATTCATTGTTTTCAACCCTATTAATTAATTGTGCAGTTTTAACGTAATCCCTCATGCCCAGCTCATCAAGCTTCTTCACAACAGATTTGAGCTTCTTCAAATCTTTATCAGAAAAAATAAGAGTTTTTACGATCTTAACAGATGAGGAAGCAATTTCACTAACCTTAACCTTTCCCTTGATACTCTCACGAATCCTCTGCCCCTCAAAGTCATCGAAAACATCTTCTGCCACATACGCCGCATCTTTGAGCTGCTCCAGTGAATTCACCAGACCCTTGTTAGTAAGTTTTCGCTTCTCGGCTTTTTCAATCACACATTGGACATTGGAAAGTTGAAATACCAACTTTTCGAGCATCACTTTGGTCCCGGTGTGTAGATCATAGTTGTCACTGAGGTAGAAGCGGCCCAGATCGATCACCTTGCCAATTACGGCAGATGCGATCCACCCTCCCGTCGTCAACTCCACCCCTGGCATTTTAAGAGAAACAAAAAAAAAAAAAGAGAGAGAGAGAGAAAGAATTGAGGGATAGTCCTGCGTCAATGGGGATGTATAAGGTAGGAAAGAGGTACACGGAAAGAAGTAGACGAGAGACCAGAGGAAAACAAATCTGGAGAATGAACTTGGCCATCAATAATTAATAAGAGAGTCTATGGTACTATGCATATTAGGATTTGGTATCATGTTACAGTTTTATATTCGAGTTTTTAAATTTTAACGGTCGATCTGAACTGTTCATCTTGTTCTCTATATTAATATGTGTTTGGAAACCAAATTTTACAATTTTTGAAATTTTTTTACTATTCTTTTAGATTTATTGAAAATCACTGTTTTTGGATAGTCCAAAATTTTCAGATCAAGTGATTTTCTAAATATCTAAAAAAATAGTAAAAACATTTCAAAAAATATAAAAGTTGGTCTCCAAACACATATTAATATGGAGAACAAGATGAATGGTTTGGATCGACCGTTAGGATTTGAAAACTTGAATATAGAGTCGTAACACGTTAACAACCCGTGATATGCATAGTACCATAGACTCACTCATAATTAATCCGGTCATTTTTATTAATACCCAAAAAAATAGATAATTTCAAAAATAACCTCGTTTTTTTTTTATTATTAATGCCCTAACCGCTTGGAAGCGGAGCGGGCCAATATCAATACCAAACCGCCCATATAGTGGGCAGTCCACTTTTTTTTTTTAAGTTTTTTTTAAACAGAAATTTTTTTATTTTTTTATTTTTTGTATTGAAATATTAGAAATGTTGAATATATTTCTTTAAAAATAGATGTAATTCAATATAATTTGATTTATTAGAAAGACTGCAACAAATAACCCGGATCAATATTTTTCAGGCTGGATTTTTCGCAGCTGTAAAAAAAATTAATATATCTCTTTATGTGTTATTGGACAAAAATAAAAATGCTTAGATTCCGAGTTATTAATCCCGGTTCAAAAGTCACTTCTATGTAATCTAGAAAATATTATAATCCTTTTAGGACATTTAATTTATAAAAAGTTGTATCTATTTTGAGAATTCTTTTTGAATAACAATTATTAAATAATTTAAAGTTTTTATTTTTTTTTCAAAAATAGATACAACTTTTTATAAATTAAATGTCCTAGAAGGATCATAATATTTTCTAGATTAGATAGAAGTGACTTTTGAACCGGGATCAATAACTCGGAATCTAAGCATTTTTATTTTTGTCCAATAACACATAAAGAGATATATTAATTTTTCTTACAGCCGCGAAAAATCCGGCCTGAAAAATATTGATCCGGGTTATTTGTTGTAGTCTTTCTAATAAATCAAATTATATTGTATTTCATCTATTTTTAAAGAAATATATTCAACATTTCTAATATTTCAATACAAAAAATTAAAAAAAATTCTGTTTAAAAAAAAACTTTAAAAAAAAAAACAGTGGACCGCCCACTATATAGGCGGTTTGGTATTGATATTGGCCCGCTCCGCTTCCAAGCGGTTAGGGCATTAATAAAAAAAAAACGAGGTTATTTTTGAAATTATCTATTTTTTTTTGGTATTAATAAAAATGACCGTAATTAATCATCATGTTTTAGGGGTGCAAACGGATCGGATAGCGGTAAAACCATATTTGTATCTGTTTTTATTTTCCGAATATGAATACAGGTCGAATATTAAATGGATATAGATACGGAATAGATATTACAAATATTCGTTTTTATAATAGTAAATAACATAATTTTTTTCATAATGTATATTAAATTATATAGTATATATCTATTATTCAGATACGAGTAATTAAAATTTAGAATATGAAGTAATTAAAATTTAAAATAATATTCGTATGTACGAATATTCAAATATCGGATACCTGCATCAAATTTTTGAATACAAATTCAGATACGTTTGGATAATATCCGATCCGTTTGCACCCCTATAATGACCTGTTTAATTACCAAGTGGGCAGAATACCTACCAGCGAGTACTAATATAATTTATTATTATTACAAAATTAATATCTTTTCATAAACTCTATAATAAATAAAGATAACATGTATTTATTGAGTCAAAATATCTCACACATATGTTCATTGTCGAACTAAATAAATAAAATAAAGATTGGAATATGAATACTAATTTGGAGAACTAGATCTAATAATGCTAGTCTAATCCGCAAAATGCAAGTACATATCTATACCTATCTAAAAAAATAGAAAATTTGGTTTTCTATACCTATCTACAAAAATAGTAAAAAAAATTCTAAAAAAATATAAAATTTGATTTGCAAGTACATATTCATATGGAGATCATGTTCAATGGTTCAGATTGACCGTTAGGATTTTGAAAACTCCAATATTAAGCCGTTGCACAGAGGCCCTCTATGCTACACATAACATATTAGCATTTTCCTATATATATATAGAGAGAGACACGAAGAGGAGGATCCACTTATACCCTTTTTTGGTGACACCAGATTATATCCTTTATTTTCGAAGTCCAAACAATCAATCCAAACCGTTCAACATGATGAATATGTTAAAATGTACTTGCGGATCAAATTTTATATTTTTTTTGAATTTTTTTTTACTATTTATTAAGATGAGTACAAAAATTCAATGGTATGAAAAACGACGATTTTGTAAAATACTTAATAAATAGTAAAAAAAATCAAAAAAATATAAGATTTGATCTATAGGCATAGTTTAATATATTCATTATGTTGAATTGTTTAGATTGACTATTTGGAATTTGAAAACTTTAAAAATAAATAATGTATTGGAATCTACATATTTAATTCCCGCATATGGTTTAGGGTTTATAGCGCTGTTCTCGTTATTCCTACAAAAACATGGAATAGCAAACTACTCTCTCAAATGTTCAATCGTTGTTCTCGTTATTATAAATGTTTAATCCCAATAACATTCCGAATAGCTTTGAATTAGCACTATTTTTAAATAGTAGCTACTGTAACTATTCTTAACCTACTATTCTCAACAGTAGCTATTCTAGCTATTCTCCGGTGCATCCAAACGTAAACATTAATGCGCTAACCTCAGGATCGCTTAATTTCGCTTAATTGAAAATCTAGGTTGGTAACATTTGAAAGATTGGTGAGGAGCTTGAACCCAACATCACTCAAATTATCATCATAATAAGAAGTGGGAAGTTCAACTCTTGCATTTTTTAGAGATGCCGTATTTTCCCATGAAAATGTTCTCATTGGTGGCATGTTTTCCCATACCAACGCAACTGGTAACACTCTCCCGCAGCCCCTGATCTCCAAATCAAGCAGGACAGGAGTAGAAATCTTCAAGCACTGTTCCAGACAACAATCAAGGAGAACCAACTTCTTCAATTTGCCAGAATAAATCTTGTAGATGTTCAAATTACAATTGTGTAGAAACAATTCTTCAAGGATACATGGGACAACTAAAGAAAAGCTTATCCACAAAATCATCATTCACTGTTACACAAATGAGATGCAATTTTGTGAGACACAGAAGGTAAACTGTGCTAGGTGCAATTTTGAGATAATCATGTCTCCAACAATCTTGCTTGAATACAACATCATGCAGTGATGCACATGTGAAAATTGGATTGGTATCAAAACTTGAGAGTTCTGGCTTAGAAACAAAGGGAAAAAACTTGAGGTTTGAATTTCATGGCTTCCTATATAAAGCGACCAATAAAATAGCTCGAGAATTGTAAGAAGCACCGTCTTTCGTATAACAAATAAGTCTGAATTTCCCCTAAACTCTTCTAAGTTCACGTCTAAAACCGGTACACAGGCCCATGTGTATTTTCATCTTTTGGACAACCCGCATGTCTCCATGGTTTCTTTAGTACTGAGAAAGGAGAGGATGTGCTGTCAGGGGCAGAATTTCTGTCAGAAAATGAAAGGAATCGGGTTTAAACTTATTCATGGAACCCACTTATCCATTTTAACCCCTACAGATAATATATATAAAAACACTTATCAAACAAAAAAATAAAGAGACCCACGTAGATATATTATATATATTGAAGGAAAGCTATGTAGTGCTGAGTCAATTTCACGAATAACACACTCATACCTATCTTCCAAATTTATAAAACACGAGACAATATAATTATAGAACCTTTTATAAAAATAGAAAAAAAATTTTAATAATCATTTGCACCAACTAAAAGTTTCATACAAGGATAATGGAACAACTATCTTTTACAAATTCATAAAAATAGAAATACATGCAATATTTTTAATTTGGGCTTTATCAACGTCAAATCAATTGGAATTTGGAACGATTATTTTCCATAATCCTTTTTGATATTCCGCCGTGTGTTTTAAATTTTAATCCGACTATTCGAGCCACACTTTTATTTAGTCTTTTATTAATCACTTAATTTTTTTTTTAATTTATACAATCGGCTTATCCATTAATCATATTCTAGCTGCATAACAACAACATCAGCCCAAGACTAATTCAATTTGACCTTACTTTTCACTTTCATTTCTTTATTAAAATCTCGATCCAAGGCCCAAGCCCAAATTCAGCCCAAGGTCCGAATCTCTCTTTCTCTTCTCCTTTTCTTGAATTTCTTCTTTTCTTAGTTCCTCGGAGAATAAAATCACAAAACTCATTATAAAAATAATATGCGTTATCCTATTCCCACTATGAAGTTGCATGATGTAACAAGAATTATTCATCATTGTATATCATAAAAAAAAAAGGAGCACAAGTCTCAATCAGGAGCAGGGGGCAACTGGCATTTGACAAAGACAATAAAAATATTGATAGTGCTGTTTTGACTTCATACAGCATATATCATTTTTTTTTCATTTTGACTTCATTGTTCATATGCTGCATGAAGCTAAAATACCTCTGTTAATATATTTATACTTTTTTTTTTTTGAAGGTCGTAGTATATATATATATACTTCATGTGATTCATGAGCAAATATCGGTACGGTGGAATAAAGTACAAGTGAGTAGTACAAAGGGAAAACAAACATTTCTCTGCACATTGGTCGGTTTTATGAAAATAGCAAGTGTGGGGTTTCTAACAGCAATACCAATCATTATTGAGTTTAGCTAGTATAACATTAGTGTCGTTTCAATCTATATAACACTAACTCTACAAACTATCAAATCGACTTCAAGCGGTGAATTCAAACTATTCAATCCAATCTACTTCATTAGTTGTGCATTTACATGCAAAATTTATAACTTTTCAAATTTATTTAGTATCAAGTCAAGCGGTCAAATGTGTGAGTTTTAAATTAATTTTAATACATTCATTTTTTAATATTTTAACCGCTTGATTTGATATTAAAATAACTCGAAAATATAAAAAAAAAATTTATATGTAAACGCATCACTCATAATGTAAATTGGTTTGAACGGTTTGAATTGATCGTTCAAAATCGATTTGATAGATTTTAGAATTAGTGTTATATAGACTAAAATGACATTGATGTTATATTAGCCAAACTCATCATTATATGGGAAAGTTAGATGTAGTTTTCTAATGCACTTCTTCTAAATTCACCTAAATTGAACTGCACTTAGCTATCTATACCTTTTCTTAGATTCTGTCACCACAATCTCTCTTCTTGCATTTTTGTATATTTACAAAAAATATATCATTAAGGTTGCTTTTTTTTTTTTTGTGGTATTTTTCATCATCATAGTTGTTGATTTTGTTTATATTTAAAAGATGAAATGTCAATTTGCATTTCATACTAAATAATTTGTATATTTACTAAAATACCCGTATATTTAATTAATGCAAGCAAGATGCATTTCCATGCCATTAAAGGAAACATACAATTAATGCAAGCAACATACAAGTACAAAGAAAAAACAGAAAGACAAAAAAAGCCATACAGAAGTACACTAGTACTGGGCATTGCTCATATAATATTTTCAATTTGAAATGCATACGACTTTTATAAATTTAGGGTTCTCTTTTTTTAAATTTCAATTGGGCAGATGTGCAAATTTTTCCAAAATAAACATTATTTTAGTAAGTGAAAACGGATATCCGCTCCGTATCCGGATAATTTGTAAAGCAGATTATTAGACATAATTATTAGACATGGAAATTGTTTCCAAAATAATGACATGGAAATCTGCTTTCCAAAATTTATTAGACATAATTATTTTGTAAAGCAGATTTTTGGACCAACAAATAAATTTTGCACTTTCTTATTAAGTGAAACTGTTGAGCAGCTAGATGCTGATAATTGTTTCACCATTTTAATTGATTGATCCGTATACAGTGTATTAATTTCTTGATTTCTTCCACATGCAAGGGTAGAATTGACAAATGACACCTACAATTTGGGACCAGTGAGGCAAGTGTGTGAGTTGATCAGCAATTGGAGTAAGTTATCTATTATTTTTCCGACAAAATGTACTCGTTCAACTTACAATATGTAAATATTGTATATTGGAGTACATTGTATATCAAATTTTGTATATTGTATAAAAATTGGCCCAATTAAAATCCAATTCGCATCCTCTGTGATATCTAGGGGTGAAAACGGAGCGGATACGGAGCGGATAATGCTGATACTATATCCGCATCCGTCGGATAATGAGCGGATACGGATACAGATAATAAACGGATATCAAAATTCAAAACCAAATCCGTCTTAAACGGATATGGATACGGAACGGATAGTCTACGGATACGGATTCGAATACAGATATAAAACGAATAATGGTCGGATAATTAAGATATATGAACTTCTAAGATACAAATATTAATTAAAATATTAAATATAAATATTAATGAACTTATAAGAAATGAGAGATAATCTATTCATATAATATATATATATATATATATATATATATATATATCTGTTTGGGGTTTTGACGGTTCAAACCCATTGATTTAGCTTAACAGCGGAAGTGTGTAAAACAAAATTTTTACAGTTAAGTTAAGCTAAAAATTAAACGAGGTATGTCAGGAAACCTTCCAAGGCGGTCCACCTTCAGTATTCCTTTGGCATCAAAACCTCATTTAATTTATTTACAGATCTACTCCATAATTGATTTTCTAAAGCATTAAATCTATTTACAAATTAAATAGATTAATATAACAATTTATACCTTAATTCCAAATCTCAGTTGGAATGCAGAATAAGCGAGAAGAGCTACACCAAGGAAGGAATCGACTCGTAGTATCACACGTGTGATACCTCTATCGGTTATCCACCAGGACTAACCGGAGAGCGGTTTATTTCTTCTGTCAGAAATACCGTAAACCGCGGAATTCTGCTGAAACACTATTCACCGAGAAAAAGGACGAAATAAATATATTTGTGTCCCGAGGTTACTTGGTATCGCTTTAAAAGCTAAACCGCGGGATTTCGCAAAATATATTATTTTCCTAATCTCGAAATAACCGAAATCAAGGAAGAGAGAAAAACCGATTAACAAAGTAATCAGATTAACACGTGAATTAGTGAGTCTTTCTCTCTACCCCTACCCCTCTATTTATAGACTTTTGAGGAGGTTTGCAAAAGACCAAAATACCCCTCAAAACAAATCTATTTACCAAAAGCCCTTGACACCTCATCCTTTTATCATGTGAAATGACCAAAATACCCTTGCCACCTCACATGACACATGTCAACACATGGGAAGTCGGCACCAAGGGTAAAAGACCATTTTGCCCTTGGCCCATTAAGGCATGAATAGTGTTGGGCTTTGATTTTGGGCTTTGACTTTGGGCCTTTAATTTTAATTAAGGCTTTGATTATTTTGGGCTTTTAAATCCATAATTCAAACCCATAATTAACAATTAAAATTCCAAATCATATATATATAATTGTCATGTACAATTATATTTCTTTTCGGTTATTGTTCGGTAACTTTTATACAACGTAACGTGTACGTTTATAAATTAACCGTTGTTTCTGCTTGTCATTCTAAATGACATTTATAATTTAATTATATCACGTATAATTAATTATAACCATCTTAATATTAATTATAATCAATTTATAATTAATCAGTAAGATTCTCCGAGTAGCTCCTATATGATGTGACCCAATAGGATCTGTGTTATGTTGGTAAACAGAGTTAAAACTGTTTTAACTTCTGTTAGTCATGGGTGGCATCTGGCAACACATCATGACCATCCAATTACACAGATGATGCTGTACTGTACAATATCACGATCCAGTAAACAATTTACTTGTGTCAGTTCTTCTGTCTCATAGCTATCAGATCAGTTTTAAGGTAGATATGTGTCATCCTTGTTAACTGTATCTTTTCTTGATCTTGAGTAGATTATCAAATATAATTACTCTTGTAATTATACTGCATGCAGATAATCTAACTCTACCAAGGGGCCCAGTGATGCTATAGCTCGTATAGAGATACGAGGGACAAGTAGTATTCTTGGTAGACTATCACTTCCTCACCTAAGCTATACATATGGAAATGCTACCGTTATGGCTGCTTTTTACGGACAGCGTTAGATAACACTTACTCATATATATTTCTTAGTGGGAACGATAAATACCTCATACTGTAGAACTTTGACACTGAATGAAAAACATAAATGACACGAACACAATTCTATTTAATGTTTCATTCGGGGTCTGTCAAATACCATGTTCCTAGAACATGTATCTATGTGATTAAAATGACATCTCGTGTCAGGTGGTTTGTAAAACTTAACCATCTTTTAATCCACATACTAACCTTATAGCGGTAATTAGTGTTCCTGCTAATTACCTTGGTCAGTGATCTTTTAAGAGTATATATTATCTATATTATGGAGTTTCACAATTTCAGTCATGAACTCAAAATGATCCACAAATGCAATAATACTCAAGGCAACAAAATGATATATAAATAAACATTCAATTCATGAACAAAGCTTTATGATTAATTTATCGTATTATTGACTTCTAGATTATTACAAACTAACAATATCAAATAAGTGTATGGTAATAAAAGATGTTGTGGTGTAGTGGTTTGAAGCTTAGTCTAAAGGCATTGAGATGGGAGGACATGGGTTCAAATCCCATCTATAGCAAATATTTATTTCTCTTTTATATGAGTCTGGCCAAATTATCCGAATCCGGATAATCCGAATATCCGCTCCGTTTAGGACTCCGTATCCGAATCTTTTATGGATTTCTGAAAATTATCCGGATACGGAGCGGATATCCGTTTTCACCCCTAACGGGCAGTGATAAAAAAAAAAGTGTTTATTCTTTATCTCTGAAAAAAACTATAAAATATTTGTGAGTATGTGTGGTTCCGTGTGGCGGTGTGGGTATGTGTGACTGTATCTCATTGAGCTCTTGTGCATGTGTACATGCAACATAAATTACATCGCAGTTGTATATCGTGAGCCTCTGTAGATTTGGCGAACGGAGGAAAGAAACAACCATCTCAAAGTCACTACTCATACACCAACTCCCGAGTGTCAAGGTCTTCAAGTTGTTTAAGATTGGGCAATTAGGAATTTCTTTCTCAAGCAATCCCTTCATACAAAATAGCAATATATAATTAAGTAGGGTGTTCATTGGATCCGGTTTAATTGGTTTTGAACCGAACCGAATTAGTTTGGATCAAATGGTTTGGGTTTTTGGTTTAATGATTTGGATTGGTTTGTTTTATAAACCGAATTATACTTAGGTTCAGTTCGGTTTGGAAATTTTCAAAACCGAAATAACCGAATTTGACCAAACTTTTATATATTATGAATTTGATATGGACTCTCCCAGTTTATTTCTTGATACCCCCAGTTTAATCCTGAATCAATTATTTAAACAATTCAGTTTAGTTCTTAATATTCCGGTTTATTTCTTAATACTCCGATTTATTTCTTAATATACTTCGGTTTATTATAAATCAATTGCTTTAAATAAAAAAAAATTAATATGTTTTGGTTTGAACCGAACAAACCAAACCGAAATAAAACTTTGGTTCGATTCGGTTGCAATACTAAATCAGTTAGGTTCGGTTCTATTTTAAAAGTTCAATCTTACCAGAAGGAACCAATAAAAAAACCTAATAAAACTATGTCGTGGAGGAACATTAATTGCAATAGTACATATATAATTTGTTGTATCTATGGCTGTTCAAATCGAAGTAAAATGACCAAAATTAAACTTTTTTTTTTATTTTCAAAAATAGAACTGAATTGAACTGAACCGATTAAACCTATCAACCGATCAAGAACCGAATCAAACAAACTAAGGTAAATTTTGATTTGTTTTGTTCAAACCGAAATAAACCTATTTGTACTATTATTAACGAAAATAATACATTGTCATACACAACAATTGAAGTTCGATTTGGTTCGGTTCGATTTGGTTTAATGAAATCATTATAACACCAATAAAATTAGAGTCAAAACAATATAAATCGGTTGGTTCGATTTAGTCAGTTTTAAAAATTCTAAATCAAAATGATCCATTTAAACCAAAATATTTTGGTTCGGTTAAAAACCAAATAAACTGAATCGTTTGAACAATTGTATCCTTTTAAACAAATTAAAATTTGAAACAAAACAATCTCAAGATTCTGCAGGTCACTTGATGCTGGAAAAAAAAAATCTAAATACAAAACAGAAAAGCATGGGCCATAAGCAAAATAAATAGATTATCTTTAGTTTTCCATTTGGTTAGGAAAACCCAATTCCTTTTGCAATGACAAGACTAAAACATCATTCCTTGATTAATGAATTATACATAACACGGTCCATTCTGTCTCAAATTATATTTTTATCATCTTAAAAGGTCCCATAACTGAGTAATCAATCAATGAAATATGAACTATTAACTATGACTAAAAGTAGTGGTAGGAAAAGAAGTACCGTAACGGCCTAACCTGAGAATCGCTTAATTGAAGATCTAGGTTGGTAATATTTGAAAGATTGGTGAGGAGCTTGAACCCAATATCAATTAAATCATCATCATAATAAGAAGTGGGAAGTTCAACTCTTGTATTTATTAGAGATGCCATATTTTTCCATGAAAATGCTCTCATTGGTGGCATGTTTTCCCGCAATCAAGGAGAACCAACTTCGATTTGCCAGAATAAACCTTGTAGATGTTCAAATTACAATTGTGTAGAATTAGATTGGTATCAAAACTTGCTTCAATACAATTGTGTAGAATTAGATGTCTCCAACAATCTTGCTTCAATACAACATCATGCAGTGATGCACATGTGAAAATTAGATTGGTATCAAAACTTGAGAATCCTGGCTGAGAAACAGAAAGGGATAAAACTTGAGGTTTGAATCTCATGGCTTGCAATATAAATCGCCCAAGAGCTCCAGAATTGTAAGAACACCGTCTTTCGCATAACAAACAAAGTCTGAATCTCCTTCTTCTACAACGTACACCGAGAGAAACTCTCTAAAACTGGGTCCCACAATACATTTCCAAGTTTTTTATGAACTCAACCGCCCTTCTTTCTTCATCTCTTCTAGAAATGAAATGATGAACGTTTTCGTGGTTTATTAGCATATATAAATTTGAAGAAAAATAAATAATTTGTTTCGGATCCACCGTGGCTGATACAAACCAACTATAAGAACACAATACGCTACAAAGGTAAATGACCGACTATATAGAAAGTTATACCTATTATAAACAGAAAGGGGAAGAGAAGAAACGGTTACAGTAAACTTCCCCGAGTGGGGTGGTCCGAGGATATCGAAGCAAATTCAGTCCGATGTTAAGTCAGAACTGTTCAATCTACATCAAAACTTGTACACATTTGATATGCCTAAATTCTCAAATTGTCCGAACGAATCTTAATACCAATCAAACAATTCTGACCGTACATCAAACCAAATTTGATGACTTTATAATGCACCCTTCCCTGATAATCTCATTCAAACAACAAAAAATTTGGGATAACCATACCAAGTCCAAACTTTCATAAACAGTTATCTTGACACCTTAATTAAGCAATAAATTAAATATGGCTCACAAAAGTTTTGGAAAGCTTTTTCAGTTGAACTCTGATTTGTCTTGCACTCTTGCAATTCATATCGGCCTTGCTAATAATTCAAATAGGATGCATCATGATAGCATTGCATTTAGCAACATAATTCCAGAAAAATATAAAACCATTATCAATGGTCCGTGAACAAATATATACTACATAATCATAGTAGACAAACAACGAGTCCGGGCCTCCAAAATACGCAGAGTTAATAGGAGCACCTAAATATAAAGATCATATCTGTCAAGAAGCTAATAATAATCGCTAACAACATAAAAATCATAATTTCACGTGATCTCACATACAAAATATAACATCCAAAAAAAGTAAAAGGGAGCATTTTGCGAGAACGCATATGGCCACCAACACATACAAGCAGATTCCAAACTCTTATCAAAATATCAAACTGCTAGTATCCTGACATCAATGCCGTAGAATCTGCAACGAAAGTAACAATATTTAATTAAATCAATAAAACATAAACAAGGGTATTATCAGAAGACGCACATCCCACCTTTATTTTAAAGCACAATCTTTACCTTATCGAAAGGCGTCTTGGATTTGTCGTGACTAACGGGGATTGTTTCCTTGCTTACCCATCTTCTGCACATCCGTCGGCGAAAGTATCTTGATGTACCACACACTATTCACAAATGACCTGCAAATTTAATATGATTCTAGCTCAGCAACTACAAGAGAGATATTTGATTCGATGTGGATGATGTGTTTTATTTACTGAAAAGTGTGAGGCTATGGTACCTATGCATAGTGCATATTGGTCTGTACTCTGTACTAAGGATCAATATCTGCATTTTCAAAGTCCAAACAATCAATCTGAACTGCTCAACAGCATTAGTGTTAGACCAAATTTCATATTTTTTTTTTTTACTATTTTTTAGATTAGTAGAAAATCGCTTGATCTAAAAATTCTAGACCATTCAGAAGTAGTGATTTATATCTATCTAAAAAACAGTAAAAAAAATTCTAAAAAATATAAAATTTGGTTCAGGTAGACTATTTGGACTTTGAAAACAAAAAATATTGATCCGTAGTATGGACCACTCTGTGCTATGCATTGTACCATAGCCTCACTTCTTAATAAAAATTACTCTTGGCAGCTGCTGCCAAGGTTTCAAGAGAGAGAGAGAGAGAGAGAAGATGGGGGGCATACTCCCAAGGGTCATCGCCGAGGAGGAGAATATCATTCTCTCGGTCGACGAATACAAGCTGCCAGCCTGATCTATCCGGGTCATCCAACTGACCCTTTATACCAAACATCTGTCCCAGTTCCTCCCTTAACTCTGCGTAGTTGCTAAACCTGCTGATGTCCAGTGACCTACCCACCGACCCCGACTTGTACACCTGCATTCATCATATATTGGTTCAAAAAGAGTGGGAAAAAAATGTTCCAGAAAAAAAAAAAAAAAAAAGGCTACAGACACAGGCGGATCTTAATGCAAGCCAAGGGTGCTTAGCCACCCCTAAGATTTCAAAAAATTTAGCTATATATATTGAAATTTAATTGACTTCTCTTTTTCTTTTTAAGTTTTCATATAGTTCAAATCCCAGCTGGCACATATTATACATTTTACGTTTCAACGACCCCTCCAACCCCCCCCCCCCCCCCCCCTCCCAAATCTATTCTTTTCTAGTTTCACCCATCTACGGTTGCTTCAGGCGATCATAGGTATGCAAAAGAACATGTTACTGTGGACAAAACAACCTACTGGACATGTCATGCACGACAAGACGTTTAATAGGGTGAGAATCAAACATTTAAGAGTATATCAGATAATACAGCATTTAGAACTTAAAATGCAACAAAGAATTTGGGGAAGGTTTTGACTGACACCCAAAAAGGCCAAATGTGAAAAAGGAAAGTATATATGGACAAACATTTATTTTTTACCTTGACAAATGTCCTGGCGGTGGATTCATTCTCTCCTGTAGGTTGCAGCAAGCTTGACGATTCGTCCATGCAACCATACAGGGACTGTTGAGGAGCATATGCAGACGGGCCCGCAAACCCAGAAACATCGCTCTCAGAGGCACTAGAACTCATATTGGGAACCAAGTTATACAAAAGTGATGATGCATCCACATTTGCACCAAAAATTGTATTATTCTGCAAGTCACCTGCACCTCCACGATTACTCTCATTTCCCATGCAATTTTCCTTGCCAGCAAGTGACGACATCATGCTGGAGTTACCATATGTACCCATCTGTGCACCCATAAGCTTCTGGTCCCACTGGGTTTGTTGGAACCGAGAATAGTCAGCAGCTTGCTTTGAAGTGCCTTCGAGAAAGCTGCAGTCTAGCACACTCTGCTGGTGGTCCCCACTGGAAGTGAGATATGAGGAAGTGCTCATGCTGGTATCTGTGAATCCAAATTTCTCACGCAAGTGAGGGGGAACCTGCACCTGGTAAGCTTGTGGTGATTGCTGTGTTTTCTGTTTCTGATCACTCAGCTGCTGCTGCTGCTGCTGCTGCTGCTGGTGTTGTTGTTGTTGCTGCTGCTGCTGCTGCTGGAGCTGCTGGAGCTGCAATTGCTGCTGGTGAAGAGCATTTTCAGCACTCAACATTTGGTGGGTCGCTTGCTGCGCCATCTGTTGCTGAAGAAGCGGGTTCATGTTGCATGGTTCTTGAGATGATTGCATGGGTTGCTGGAGGTTGTTCATATACTGTTCTTTCAAGAAGGTAGGGGGCCCACTTGGTGAAGCTGCTACTGACTGGTATGGGCCATGGTTGCTACCAAGTAAACTGGGGAACCGCTGAGGGCCCCATGAGCTGATTCCAGGCGGTTGGAAGTTGAGAGATTGGTAACTGCCTCCGTCTCCAGCTACACCTCTCAGCCACATCAGAGCATTGCTTTCATCTTTTTTAGACATTCAAAATAATTATTATATTAAAAATAAATACAGCATTAGAATGGTGTAAAAAAACTAACAGAAGCACCACATAAGCAGACTTTCTACATACCAGGGTACACTTAGAGGCTGTATCCTCTGAGAGAGATCTCAAACTTTCAGTTTATCTAAAGCCGGGCCAAATATTTTTCAGTTCCAATTCGTAATGCAGGGGGCTAGTATTATTGTGCTTTGAGATTAGTGCAGGAAGAATTTGAACAGTCCAGATTTTTCACAGATCAACTCAAAGTTTGAGATATCACAGGGGATGCAAATTCGTACAGTTAGGTGGTGTTATTATCAATCTCCCCAAGTCCAACTCTATTTTAGGCATCTAACTACGATGTTACTTCCTACAGGTCAACTTGCAATCATTATGCACGATTTAAAGGTGCCATTCTAAAGGTATTCTTAGTCTTAACCAAGACTGTACCCCAAGTACTCTAGCAATTATGGGAAGAACCAAGCATCGAAAAGGTTATTAGCAGTGCACTACTAATTCACTACAGTGGGAATAATTTCGTACCTTGAATAGTGGGAATCCCAGAGTACCAAGGATGCTTGAGACGAAGAGGAAACAAAGAAGGATACATTGGAAATGTAGTCAGCGGTTCAATCTCCCATAGTGACACCCTCGGTGGCCTCTCACATGCTGTGGATTCATCCCAACCAACCTGATATTAGGACAAACAACATCAGGGGCGGAACTAGAAAATTGAGATTGGGGGGAAGGGGGGGCTAGAAAATCAAGTGCAGCGTAATTTTATTTTATAAGGGAGGCTAAAAGTACTAATGCATACAAAAATTATAAAATTCAACGGACAAAATTACAAAATTTCAATTTATAGGGGTGGCTTAGCACCCTTTTCAATACACTACCTTCCGCCCCTGAACAACATGTTCATAAAAATCATGTGTTAACTAGAAAAATTTCCCGAGGACAAGAACTAAAGAATAAAACATCAACAAGTTCTTGGAGCAAAAGTGCCTCAGAATGTCCAGTGAAAATTACAAAAGCTTTATACCAAATATGAGATTTTCTTTCACAAGGCTACAGTACTATGCAAAGCGCACAGCAGTCTGTCCTATGAATCTATGAATCCTTGTCTATATTTTCGAAGTCCAAACAGTCAATTTGAACTGTTCAATGTGACCCCGTATGAAAATATACTTGGAGGCCAAATTTTACTATTTTTTTTTTAATTTACTATTTTTTGAAATAGGTAAAAAATCACTTGATCTAAAGATTCTGGACCATCCGAAAGTGGAGATTTTCTGCCATCTAAAAAAATTATAAAAAAATTATAAAAAAATGTAAAATTTGGCATCCAAATACATTTTCATATTGAACAGTTTAGATCGACTATTTGGATTTTGAATGAAGATATAAATCCATAGTACAGACCGATGTGTGCTATGCGTAGTACCATAGCCTCACTCTTCTTTCATTCAAAAAGAATTAAGAAACATTAGCAAAAAGTGTTATAAAAGAAGTTTGCGAACCTTGACTGATCTCCAGTGAGAATTTGGCCAGCGGACAGGGTCCACATCACTTATCTCTGTTATTGTCCCCATGTACCTGTCATCCATTAAAGAAATTCAGTTTTGTTTTGCACATACTAATTCAAAAGTAGGAAAAGAGAAATTGGATACGAACATTCACCAAAGGGTACGAGAATAGCACTAATTCTAGAGCAGTTCAATTTGGCAAAAAGAGCAATAGATTATTATTTTAGATGTTCTGACAGGTTGATGCCGACTGCTACGTTTTTTAAATTATGCCTGTCCAGATTTCATTTATATTGTTCCCTGTACCAATTCTACTGTAGTCTACAATTAAATGAGGATCGACTTGCTGCATGTTGGAATATAGCATTGTCGCCTCTGTTCCAAAGGTCGTGCCAGTATGATTTCAACCAAAGTTTTGAAATTGGATAGTTTGAATTACCCGTGTTTGGTTCTACTATTTAAATATCCCGTTCTACTATTTAAATATGGATATCTCACGTTCAGAACGAGTTCATTTATTTCAGAATTTGTTTCCTAGTTGCGAGCAAATAGATACAATAGAGGACATAGTTTGAGACTGTTTAAATTATTTTGCTTCCTTCTACTAACTTATTCCCAAATATTTATAATTTCTTGTTGGGTCTAGAATAAGATAAAAGATACGGTGTACATTTCTTGCTGCGGGCGACAATCATCCATTGAATTAGGAACAATAAATTAAATCCCGAACCTTCTTATTAATGCCCACAGACATGAGACATGAGAAACTGCTGACATGGCTTAGGTATCTACCCCACTACGCGCTTTGTTTAGATGGATAAAATAGAAACAAGGCTTTTAGTAAGACTTGAAGATTAATTGCACATTACACAATAATAGAATATATATACAGTTATATTAGTTTTCAAATGTACAAGGCTCATCCTTTTATGCATTAAAAATCGTGCCAGAACACTGGGCAAGGGATAGGCAACTGGTCGTTGACGAGCGCTCGCATTCTCCCTTTATGTTTACAATTAGGACCATAATAGTTATAATTATATTATATTTTGCTTACCTTTTTTGACACTTCCTGTCACCTATTATTATCTTTTTTGTCCCTTTTCATAACAAATAAGACTACAAAAATATATTATATTTGAAGTGTATTGCAACACAAGTTTTAAAATTGAATCAACACTCTTTGTTGCCATATTCATTACAGCCCTTTAAAACCTTTTAACAATCCATAATATATATAAAAATATGCAATAACCAAATGGGACCAATATGCCATGAGGTTTCGGCCCTAGTCAAATACTATTTGAACTATTTCAAAGAATGCAAGATTATTACTCTTTCCACACTATTTGAGTTGGCACTTTCTCACACTATTCTCACACACTAACCTGAATAACACTGTTCTTTCATTATTCCTTTGACGATCCAAATGAACACTAAGGATACTTATGTTTTGCGGCAACCCAGTTACGCCCCCACACAGCACCGAAAGACCAATATTACTGTCTATAGGAGAAAATGAGAGAAATGCTTCATAGAGCAGCTCCAACAAAACTATTACCAAATAAATACCTCACCTACGGACGCTCGACTCCTCAGTCTCAAACAGCATCCTAAAGCGCATCCCGACTGATATGCGAGTGTGAAAGACAGCCTTTATGTACTTGGAAAGTGGAATCACAAACTCAGATGGGCTTGCCCTACCAAACACCAAAAAACACCTGTCAAATTACAATCCTAAAAATGAAAAGATATCTCTTCCCAAAATGTAAAGTTGTATAGCATTCAAAAATTTCTAATTCAAAAAAAAGAGATTGGCGAGAATTAACTCCAAAATCTATCGGTTTGGCTTCAAACGACAAATCCAAACCAATCTACTTTATTGAGTGATGCATGTGCATGCAAAATTTTGATATTTTTTTATTTATTTAGTACAAAGTAAAGCAGAAAAAAATGAAGTTCTATAAGTTAATTTAATGCATTCATTTTTTAATCGCTTGACTTTGTACTAAATGAATTCAAAATTTTCAAAATTTTGCAAGGACACGCATCACTCATGATGTAGATTAGTTTCAACGGTTAGGATTCGCCATTTGAAGCCAATCCGATATATTTTGGAGTCATGCTCACCAAGCCCTCTTGGTGAGCATAGCACACGCTAGCTTTGCTGTCAAAAAAGATTCAATCTCATTGTAATTAATCCGAGATATACCTAGGGTTGTAAAAGATGGTGAAGCGGCTGTTGGTGGCAGCTGCATGAGCAGCTGCAGCAAGGAGGCCAATATGCATGCTGTCACTTGAAAGGACAGAAGAGGGCATCACTGTCTGAGGCCGGCTGGCACGTCTAATTCCCAACAGGAGTTGATTTTTCTCATTCCTACGAATTATTCATACGAGGAAGATGAAAGAGTAAATCTCAAAACCGAAATGAAATAGAAAGAAGAATTAGGTGAGTCACAAGTAATAAAGCAAAACCATATGAAAAGAACAGAATCCCCGGCAACGAGTCTCTTAGCACTAACAAACACACTCCACCCCGTGGTAAGAAGGTGCCGCTTTGGTTGGCCTGTAAAGGGAACCGCATTGCGTTAGAAAATCTCAACCTCTTATCTAAACTGGTATACCATGAATTATCTTATACTTGGAAACTGAACAAAAGAGCGAAAATTGACTAAACAGGCACTGTTTCAGATTCCAATTTGTTGACAAGAACTAATTTGATCATTATCCCCATAAATAAATTATCTGAACCTACATGAATATGATCGGATACAGATAGTTATTAGGTAAGGTAAAGTGATGTGGATATGGATACCGATAATTTATAATCCCTTGGAAAATGCAGATGTCCCGATTTCTATCTTTGTGTCTCACTCCTATCTTCTTCTCTCTTGCTTTTATTTTTGTTGAAAATACTATCATATTTCATATACTATGGCAATCAAAGAGTATATGCATTTTTCACATCAATTTTACAGTTTAATTTAATCATTCCAATATAATGGAGGCATAGTTGAGGTATCATAAATGAAGGCATTCGAACCCTCATTTGCAAATGCTCATTCCCAAACTAATTTGCAGTGACGTATTTTTCTTGAGGCTGCATGTAATTATTATAATGTGAATATGGTATTTCGACAAGAACGGAAAAAGGCATTCGTGATTTTTTTCCACTGGTTTGGTTGGTTGATTATTGAGAGCTTTCCTTTTCAGCATTACCCTTAAATTAAAAATTATAACCCAACAAAGTGAACTAATAATTTTCTCTTTCCTGCGCCAAACTACAAACCATAGGCATTTTCCTTTCAAGTTCTATCTATTTTTCTCCTCCACCAATTGGTCAAGTCAACGAAAAAAATCAAGAGAAACGTGGTATTCTTAGATCCAATGAACACGTGCAGGGAAAAACATATAAATTCAACTAAAAAAATGGAACCTCGAAAAATGTGCCTAAACTTCCATTCCACATCATGTATATCCCTGGCAATTAGCTCCTGGGCAGGGGGCTGCTGCGTGAAATCCTATACATAACCACAGGCTTGATAGGTTAAAATAAAAAAAGAGCTGCTTGGTAATAAACCAAAAAGGATAAGTGACATTTTCATATACCAGTGGAGGAAAGACTCTTTCAGCCGCTCGGCGTGGGACTGAGAAACCTCCATGGGTGCTGGTATCGCTCGCTGTCAGAGTCTTGCAAAAGTAATTTGTCGGTTGCTTGCTCATGATGCCCATTTCAGCTGGAAGGTACGCATCGTTTTGCTCTTGCTACAAAAATTTATTTTAAAAAAAAATTCCTCAAGCCCAATATAATATGTGATTTTAATACTAAGCAAAGGAAATATTCAATTCTATTGAAGCTTACAGGGTTTAATGGCTGCAGTGTCATTTGGGCATAGACCTCATCAGTCTCAACATCTGCCTGAAAAACATTACAAAGTTTAATTTATAAACACTACTACCATAGAATTTTAGATGGAAATAAAATATATTATTCCAAATAAGAAAAAACTAACATGCATTGTGACATCGTGGAGTTGACAGATGAGCTGAGGTGGCAAATTGGGGTAATTTGGAATGTGACCCTCTACCTCCTTGTTGGTTGATGCCGCAACCTTTAATTCAAAATTGTTACATGTGATTAGGATCAAAAGATAAAAGATATTGTAATTAGGTAGAAATTGCAAAAAATCTCTGTAATCTCCAGCATAATGATTGAATCATATTAAACATATCAGCTTTTCTAGCCAAAATATTAAAAGGAAACATGAAGTCTTCGTCTCCAGATCAAGGGGCAAATTTACTCGCCTGCTCACTGTGGCCTTGTGGGAAGTACACTACGCGGGTCCCAACTGTAGGGAGGCAGACAAGCGGGCCCGCACATGCATGCCATAGCTCTGAATTTAAACATTTCTTTTCTGCAATGTAAGAAAGTACTTCAACTTAATTGAATAGAAAATTTAAAATGGAAAGAAGTAATACTTGTTGAGTTGAAAATTTATTTATGGGAACAATAATACCGATTTATTCTCTCGAATTTTTGGAGGAAAAAAAGCGGTTTGACTTTTCCAAAAAATTTATCAGATTTAAAACGTGAACGACAAAATAGGCTATTTTTTTAGGGTTTGTTAGCTATAATCCAAACTCTAACAACCAAAGTCAAACTAGAAAGACAAGTTTTCCTCTCAATTGAATAAAAAAAGAAATCAAGTAATAGTTTACTAGCACTAATATAGAACACTAAAGAAAGAGAAGAACATGGATGAATCCCAGAAAAATCAAATAACAAAACCAAGTGTTTATTAATTAAGTTTGGACTAATTGAGGTGAAGGGCAAAGAAAGAGAAAAAAAATGAGAAATGTAAAAAAGGGGTGGAAAGCGTAGAGTTGTTCAAAATAGAAGGTACCTTCTTCCTGTGGTTGGCCGAGGCTGGCCACAGAAGAGTTCATCTCCAAAAGGGGAAAAACCCTAAACCTCACAAAGCCCCATTAAATCCTCTCTTCCGATCTAAAACCCTAGCTTAAGCCCCAAATCACCTTATTTATCAACCTCAAAGCAACGGCATTCTACAAAAAGCATTGGCAGAGAGAGAAAAAAGAGAGATCAATAAATCATCCTATCAGCAAAACCCTAAATCCTGGACCAGTACAGCAGCTGAGGAAAAAGCAAAAGAGGAGATGAGAAAAAGAGGGACAGTGGTATGGCAGTGTATCTCTTTTCAAAGGGACCACCAAGTGAGCATTAACCTTAGCCCAGCTCAGGGCAGCTGATCGCCATTAGTAAGTGTACAGCATGTACGCACACAAAGCAAAGCAGAGAGAGAAAAAAAAGGAAAGGTGGAATTTGTGACTGAGTGAATGAGAAAGAGGGAGATCTGTGGATATTTAGGTTTCGGCCATTTAATCGCTGCTCCTGCTGCTCATTTTTTTAACTTCGTTTCTAACAGCGAAAATTTCGGAAGTAAAAGTTGACCGCTTTTCTGGGTCAAGATTTTAACAGAGAAGTTTTAGCTTTACGAAGCGCACGAACCATATAAACGCTGTTTTGATTCGATGGTCAGTGCGCTGCATGAAGGTGAAACTGCTCTGTTACAATATTAACCCACTTTTCCAGATATGCCCCTGTAACACTCAAGAGTGTGATCACTGTTCAGCTAATAGCCTAATAGGCTAATACCACACTACTCTGGTGATAATTAAACTAAGTATTGATTCTAAGAGACTTTAAAGTGAATTCACGTGTAACATAGAGTTATATTTTATAATGAGAACGGTGTAGGTTTGATAGTTACCGGATCTATTCTTTAAGCACCTGTTCGGCACTAGTTTAAAAATTACTGTTCACATGATATCAACAGTAATTTTTAGTTCAAAAATTTTATAATTTTGTTCTCATTTCTATTCCACTCCGTGAGTTGAACACGTCCTGAGTCTGATAGCTTTTGTAATTGTTTGATCTGTTTTAAGATTTGTCTATATAAAATTGATGTAATTATGTGCGAAATAAAACATAGCGTACAGATTTAAAGCAGATCAAACAGTCCTTTAACCTATTGAACTTAAAGTAGATCCATAAGCATCGAACCTACTCTGCAATCTTTTATGATATTTTTCTTTTTGTTGGATAAAATCGGATAAGTCACCAATTATTTAATGTTCAGAATTAAATTTATCATTGAATTTTGAACATTCAATCGACTTCAAATATTATCATTTACCACTAAAATAGGAGCTATTTTTCATATTAGTGTGTAATTTAATTTTGTATCTTCATTATTTTACTTGCTAACATATCAAGTGATAACGGCTCTCTTTTATTTAATTAAAACCATCTTATCTAATTTATTTATTTACTATTTTTTTAGATTGAAGATCAAACCATTCAATCATTAAATATATAAAAGAAAAACTGTAACTTCATATACGGAAGAAATTATTATTTAAAGATGAATTATCCACTGTTTAACTTAATTTAGTATTTACTCGTCAAGTAAAAGGTCAAATTTTAGTCCTGATCAACTGTTATTGTGCCCGTGAAAAAAATAAATTATTACGCGCACAGTGTTTCGACCATTTAAATTGAACTCAAATTCAAATTCATTTCTGTTCCTACCTGACAACCAAACAAACCCTTCAACTAGTTTGAATGCATGCTTCAAATGTCTACCCGTTATAATAAATAAGTTATCTAACTCTTCATTATCCAATGAAAAAAATCAATTGCACCCTTCAATTGAAAATATCCAATCTATTGTTCAGCTTGAGATTAATCTCGAGGACTACCCAAAACTTTTTGAAAGAATCAACAACATAAGATTAATCTCGGAGGCTAAACAATTCCACAAGATTCTTGAACATTTGTACATAAAAATTTCTTTATGTATCCCAACTTAGAACGGGGCTCCGTTCGAAAGTCCAGAAAAGATCGCTTCAACACATTATTCACGGATGAACTGGGGAGATATCAAAGAAGGAAATCAAATATTATGTCCATATGTGGAAAGGAAATTTCTGTCAATACAATCTATTTGTTCTTTATCGGTGTAATTTTGTGGGTCTAATAATGAAATTAGAAATTCAAGGTAATTGTCAATACAATCTATTTGTTCTTTATCGGTGTAATACACAAATGAAAGTGCCATACACTATCACGATCCTCAAGCAGTAATTGTCTTGTGTCCATTCTGTCTCGTAATATCATGAATAAATTCAAGGTAGAAACGTATTATCCTTGCAAATTTATTTTTTCTTAATTTTAAAATAAATTTAATAAATTATAATTAAGTCCTTCATCATGCACACATATATATAGTATTATTTCATCAATGAACCTAACGATCTAATCACTCATTAATCGTGACGAACATCAATAATTTTGATGAATATTTTCCCTCCGCACAAGAGACACATATTGAGATATCATATATACGATTGTCTATTATGGTCAACGTTGGATGATACCCGCATATACATATTTATTGTGTTGGATCATCTCATACCATAGAATTTCAAATACAAGTAAAACATTAACAACACAAACACAGTCCACATATAATGTTTTATTTCGGGTCATATGCAATCCCCTGATCTCCATTAGATATTCATTTGATTAAATTGATAACTTGTTGCCATATGGTATGCAGAACATAACTACCATTTAATCCAAATACTAATATGATACCAGTAATTAATGTTCCGTGTTAATTACTAATATTAAAAACATTTTAGAATACTATTAACTTATTTCTAGAGTTTTACAATTTGAAGTCCTCAACCTGATTGATTTATAAATAATAAAATACCTGGGACAAAATTATATATAAAAATTATCTAATTAAATGAACAAAAATTTAGAATATAATCATTATATAATTGAAAAATAACTGATTTTAAGATCACCGAACTAACACTTCCGATTTCTCATTCTCTCTAAATATTTTCTTATTAAATCATGATCTGTTTTATTCAACTATGGTCAATTCTCTGTACGAGGGGTTTAATTTTATATTTTATTTTTTTAGAGAAAAAAATAACAACTTGGCCTTTGGAATGTGGAGAGTAAACAAGAGAAGTCTAGTGCTTTCTCTCACAACTGGAGAGTACTACAATATCTCCCTGAAATAATGAACATTGATTCATTGAACCTTTTAAATTTTATGAAAACAACACATCAAGTGATCCTTTTTCAGAAAAGAGCAATGTGTTTCTGTTCGTTTGTCTTCTGCAACAGATTAACACGTTACGTGCAAACTCTGCTTCTATAAAGACAAGACCAAGAGGTTCATTTCATCTGAAATTTTTACCATTTCAATTACAAATTATTTGTATCAAATTTAAAAAAAAAGTAAGACTTGGATGCTATAGATAGCATAAGGTCATTCGTTCTACGGTCTCAAAAATTTATTGTATAAATTTTGATTTAAGTAGCTCAGATAAATTGGTTTATTGTAGAATACTAATTTTTACTATTTTAGAATTTTTTTATTAATTTTTATGATTTATGAAAAATGATAAAAAATAACCTAAAAATAAAAGAAAATTAGCAATAACTTAGGTAATTTTTCAATATATTTCATAAATCATAAAAAATAGTAAAAAAAAATTCAAAAATAATAAAAATTAACATTCTACAAGTTTATTATATAACCAATTTATTGAGCTATTTAAATTAAAATTTAAAATTCATACGATAAATTTTTAAGACCACAGCAAATATGATTTTATGCTATCAACAGCATCCAAATCTTACTCTTAAAAAAAAAAAAAAAAAAAACAATTCTGAAGCCATAAATGCACCGTCAACTTAGCATCCCTTGTTTTTTCAAAACAAGATTGGGGTATTTGTAAAGGTATCTTGAAACATTACCTTAATAAACCGTACAGAAACAAAAGAAGAAAGAAGACTGAGGTTAACTGAATGATCCAGGGAAAAGGGATTGGGTTGAATGTAAAGTAGAGTTTGATAATAAATGAAGGAATGGGAAAAAGCTCCTGCCAAGTTTAGGTTTGGCGACACAATACGGTACGGATACCAAAGGTCCCATCCAAGCATGGGCGGTACTTGCACCTCTGTTTAACATGACATGACCTATACCTGACACCAATCCTCTCCGTTCGTACCTTCTCCTCCTCAATTTATATAGACGTTCGATTCTTTCTTGAGAAATTTGTTTTAAAAACTATAAATAAAAAAAATAAAAAATTTATCAAACCAACCTAGTTGTTTTGTATTTTACAAAAGTCATATGAACTGAGATGTTATTTTAGTCTCATTTTATTTATTTTTTGGATCAAATTGTCATTTCAGTTCCAGCTAATTTTACAAATTTCGAGAAAAAATACGTTGAAAAATTGTGAAAATACATGAGGCTGAATTGTCATTTCAGTTCCAAAAAAAAATTTCTGAACCGAAATGTCATTTCGGTCCTTGTGGTTTTCAAAAGAAAAAAGGTGATCATGTTGTTTTCATTAAAAAAAAACTTTTTTAATTACGATTTATAAAAAAAACTTCCTTGAGGGCATGATTGATTTTTTTTTTTTAAAACCACAAATAAAATTTTTTACTAAATCAACTTGATTATTTTATTTTTTACAAAAACTATAAGAATCGTTCAGTTCCGAATAGTTCTTTTATTTCTCATACCAAATTTTAATTTCAATCCAAGGTGTTTTCACAAATTTACACTAATAGCTACATCATTTTTTTTAAATATGTGAAAACAGCTTAGACCAAAATGACAATTCGGTATGAAAAAAAAACACTTTGGACCGAAATAACATCTCAATTTTTATGATTTTTATAAAAACCAAAGCAATCAAGTTAGTTTAGTAAATTCTTCTATCTTATTTATGGTTTCTAAAAAATTTCCGTATGATTGTGAGTAACTTATTTACTCTACAAGTGACACTTTTTTGAATGAAGAGTACAGAAAGGGAGGGGAGGTGGAAGGATAGAAGGGAATGAAAATGATAAAAAAAAAAAACATTAACATATTTAATCTTTAAATATGAGAGAAAAATAAATTTTATTTTATTTCCATCTTATTTCTTGTCTAGTTAATTAAATTTATAGAAGGTTAATCAAATGTTTTTAGTATACATAATTATCCCGTCTTTTTTCCATATGTTACACTCTCAATCAGTAGGGAAATCGATTATATTGATTACAATTGTGTACGGTTAAACTTTTCTCCTCTTGTACTCATCACCTCTGTCGTAATTTTATCAACCATATATGATTTGAGAAAAAAAAAATCATTCCGTTCCCTCCCTTCCACTGCTCTCCATCCAAACAAGGTGAAGGTGGACTAAGTTAATCTACTTCTAGAGGTGAATTAACTTACTTCATGCTTACTTTATCCATAGAGTTTTATTTCTCAATGTCTCACTCCTCTAGGCATATTAATTTTAGTCATAAATTAAAAACTACCAAACGAAGTATAAACTATGAGGAGAAAGATGGAGTAAGCAATTTAATCCTCATTAATATTACTCCATGACTAAACATGACCTCAAAGTTCAACTGCCTCATGTTTTTGATGTTTCATTGTGCCTTACATTTTTTTTATCTTGTTTTCAACGTTCAAACAGTCAATTCAAATCACTCAATATAATATCCATATTAAAATATGTTTGGAGATAAATTTCATATTTTTTTTCTTTGAAAATTTTCTAATATTCTTTCAGATAGGTACAAAATCACTATTTTTTGTCCAAAAAACAGTGATTTTGTATATATCTAAAAAACTGGTAAACAATTTTAAAGAAATGTAAAAGTTGGTCACCAAGTACGTTTTAATATGAAGATCATATTGGGCGATTCAAATTAATTGTTTAGACTTTGAAAATAGAGATAAAAAATGTGAGTCATGAAAGATATGAGACATTTAAATCCTCTTTTTTAATTTTCTTTTTACTTTCATGATATTACTACCAAGTTTAAAAAAAAACATTTACTCATTATCTTTTTCTTCTCTATTCTTCATATTTTTTTCCCCTTTTTCTAAAGAAAAATGAGGGTTTCATTTCAATTGCGGTTAATGAAAATACAACCTGATTCTTGTTTCTTACTTAAAAAAAAAATCTGATAACTTTTGCAAAATGGCGAGGCGTACTCGTACCTATGATTCGTATCTATGTTCAAAGTCCAAGGTTTTTTTATTATTTTTGGTTCCGATTATTTTTTGTGTAACATTACAAAAAATTAAATTCATGATTTTGAAATTTATAAATGTTGAGAGATCATTTAAATCATGTCAGAAAAGGGTGAATGGCTCTGTCTAGCATAGTAACAATATACACAATAAATTCGTGAATATTTCATGTTTTATTCATTTTTTTTATATTTTCAAACTGAATTTCAAATAAAATGCAAAAAAAAACATATAATATGTTTTATTTGCGAAAAGAAATGCAAATTTTTTTGAATTTTTTTTGTGTTTTTCTTTCTACCAAGCCGAAGAATTAAACAAAGGATTTATTTAGGCTAACATAAATATAAATTTTTGTAGCAAAATGAAAGTAGTGTATGAGAAAAGGAAATTTGTCGAGAAACGTTTTATTTGCGAAAAAAAATGCAATTTTTTTGGGATCTTTTTTGTGTTTTTCTTTCTACCAAGCCGAAGAAATAAACAAAGGATTTATTTAGGCTAACATAAATATAAATTTTTGTAGCAAAATGAAAGTAGTGTATGAGAAAAGGGAATTTGTCGAGAAACGTTTTATTTGCGAAAAAAAATGCAATTTTTTTGGGATCTTTTTTGTGTTTTTCTTTCTACCAAGCCGAAGAAATAAACAAAGGATTTATTTAGGCTAACATAAATATAAATTTTTGTAGCAAAATGAAAGTAGTGTATGAGAAAAGGGAATTTGTCGAGAAACGTTTTATTTGCGAAAAAAAAATGCAATTTTTTTGGGATCTTTTTTGTGTTTTTCTTTCTACCAAGCCGAAGAAATAAACAAAGGATTTATTTAGGCTAACATAAATATAAATTTTTGTAGCAAAATGAAAGTAGTGTATGAGAAAAGGGAATTTGTCGAGAAACGTTTTATTTGCGAAAAAAAAATGCAATTTTTTTGGGATCTTTTTTGTGTTTTTCTTTCTACCAAGCCGAAGAAATAAACAAAGGATTTATTTAGGCTAACATAAATATAAATTTTTGTAGCAAAATGAAAGTAGTGTATGAGAAAAGGGAATTTGTCGAGAAACGTTTTATTTGCGAAAAAAAATGCAATTTTTTTGGGATCTTTTTTGTGTTTTTCTTTCTACCAAGCCGAAGAAATAAACAAAGGATTTATTTAGGCTAATATAAATATAAATTTTTGTAGCAAAATGAAAGTAGTGTATGAGAAAAGGGAATTTGTGGAGAAACAGGAAGCCTCGGAGTGTCCTTTTCATGTTCTCTGGTTGTTCTGTGCGTGTTTTCTGACCAATCATTGAACCGCTTAAAGTGCCCAAACACACTCAAAATATTATTATTATTATTAGATTCCTAAGACTAATGAACAATCATGATTCATGACATGAAAGCTTTTAGTATTATTATATAATAATCTTTCCGTACTTAAACGTCGTGATAATTACCGACACAGATTGGCCGCAATTTCTGGTATTTGATTCCATAACGTTACGGACAGTACTTTGAATTCATACGAGTCGTAATCAGAGATTCCAATTTAAAAAAAAAAAAAAAAAACATAATCAGAGATTCAGAGACATCCATCAAGAGTCCAATCCAATCCAGTGTTGTAAAAAACGTAGTTTAGATCAATTAATCGGCTGATTAAATCGTTGACGGTGATCAAACTGTTATAAATTTTTTCAACTATGACCGATTATTTATAATTAATTGCTTGACGGTACCTGTCCGTCCAACAACTGCACACTGTTATTTAAAACACTGGTCCAATCCATGTCCTCTGAGATAGAACGAAGACGGACTTTCAAATTATGAGATTAAAGATTAATTTTACTATAACGTGCATTTTACTCTAAAGTCTAAACTATGTAAAAATAATATTTTTTTTAAAAAAAAGATAGAGTTAATCGTCTCTTATTTTTTCTCATTAAATCTGCCCCTTTCTGAGGTAACAAAAGATTTTTGTTTAGAATTCCAATAGTCCGATCTTTTTTATCAATTTGGTCCTCAGTGAAATGCATGAGGCCCTTTAATATTTTTGTGGATTTGTTAATCGATAATACGATCAATGATATCATGTGGTGGTTGCGTCATATTTAACGACTCAAGAGGCAAAGGTGGTATTAACCAGGCAGGGGAATTTGTTGCGGAACGCTCCCCTACCGATGTATTTTGACATCCCACAGCTTTGGCAGACCGCTTAGCCCCGTTCATCTTCGGCGCGAGAGCGCTCGATCAGTGAGCTCCTACGCACTCTTTGAAGGGTGGCTGCTTCTAGACAAACCTCCTGAGTGTATTCTAAATAGGGCATGATATGTAAATAATTTACTTTTCATCTTTTTACATTTTTGTGTATAAACTTTTTTCTTCATTAATATATGTTAGCTCTCAGCCAACCTTCAAAAAAAAAATATATATTATTGTGGATTCTGATCGAACCGGATCTGAACAAAAATATTTGATCATCAAAGAAAATGAAGAAGAGAGGAGGTGAAATAGGTTGTGATCGATCCTAACCAAAGAATTTATTTGCTTCACAATGAAAAAATTCAGATATAAAGACAAAGAAAAAAGAGAAAATATTTTCATCCGTTACATTTCAAATTGAAGGAGAAATCAGTTCTATTGATTACAATCATGTAAAGTTAAAGTTTTCTCCTCCTGTACTATTTACCTCCGACATAATTTTATCAACCAAACACGATTAATATATCGACCAAGATAATGAAACAAGTTGTTAATAATCAATTAAAACAACAATAACAAACCATTATATAACACCTTAACATCTGTAAATTGCAGCAAAACATGGTGTATGTATTAAATTCGAGCTTCATTGGTAATGTGGAACTCTACTGGCAAGAACAAAAGAGCTAGAGAATGGTACCAGTACTTGTCACATCGCAAATGCTTACAGCACAAATATAACTTTTCCAACTTTTTTACGCCTAGATGAAATAAGTGATAAGCCAAAATGATATATGTTGAAATCTAGGGTTTGTTGTGTAAATTAAGCCGAGTTTTGTTGAAATTAGAATTTAATTAGGTTAGAAATGTTTAAAAGTTCAAGTTACTGCCCTAGCTGTGTTTATTTTGTAGGCAATCAAGTGCTTGGAGCTTAACGGAGGAAGACGAGCTATCTGGAGCAAGAAAGCATGAAGTCTGGCGAATTTTCACTTTTATTGCGGGCCGCAATTATTTTATTGCGGGCCGCAACCAACTAGTCAGAACAGATTTGCAGAACAGAAAAATTTGTATTATTATTGCGGCCCGCAATGGAGGTTATTGCGGCCCGCAATAAACAGTTCCAGAGCGAGATTTTTGCTATTATTAGTTGTTTTTATTTCTGGAAAGGAGACAACTGTTTTGGGGACGAATTTTAGACATTAGAAAGAAAGAAAAACACAGGAGAAAAAGGAGAGACAAAAGGAGGGAGAAGAAGATAGCGAATTCTTCGAGCGGTTACATTGATTTCTTTCTTTTAGAACTCTTTTACTTGTTATTTCTCTTGTGTGCTTCAGCCATGATTGGCTAAGGTTATTTCTAGGGTTGATTAGGGTTAGAACTTGAAACTTATGTCATGAATTAGTTGATTTTATATTATATTTACTTGTTCCTTAGTATGATCTTTTCTTTATATTATTTGGTTGTGATGACTTAATCGAAATTGCATGAAACCCTAGGATTCGGTATTTACAATTGAGAAATTGAATATTTAGTCCTGACCATAAAGAAGAGGGTATTTGATAGGCTAAGTACCGAGAGGCGACGCTTGTCTTATACGGGCTTAACCCGATAGGTTAGAAAATTGTACCAAGTACCGAGAGGTGACGAATAGCTTTCTATCCCAATTGGGACAGTTAAAAGACTTAATAACTTTGGATTAGTGTAACCAAGTACCGAGAGGTGACATTTATACTAATTTAAAGACGGTATTAACATAGAAATATCACTTTATACCGATAACACTAGACTGTGCCTTCATAATTATAAAAACAACCTTAATAAATCAATTAATCGTGACATTAGTGGATAGGAACCCTAAGAGACCCTAATTTCTCATTCTTGCTTTAAAACCACATTTAGACCTAGAATTTAGTTAATTAAATTTGATCACCGACAAACCAAACCATCATAAAAACAAACAAATTTCTTTTATTTCCTTTTACTTAATTAAATTAGTTAGGTTAGGTTTAATATTCCGAATTGTCCCTGTGGAGACGATCCCTAAGTACTACTTGACAAGGTTGTATACTTGCAACCGAATTGAGAATAAATTAGAATTTATTACTTGTGTAGTAATAATTCACACCAATAAGATAGACAAAAATAAATAATATATGCTTTTCTATCAATTTAAAACTGCTGATCCAAGGCCAATCTGGCACAGACACTTGTACCAGATTCATATCAATACATAGGGGATTGATCCCTATTTTTTCTCAAAAAAACAAAAGAAAAAAAGGTGCTTCGAATAATTTAACATTATGAGCGTTTGGTGTAAACTTACCTAACTTGAAATTTGTTATGGTTCACTAATAACATATTACATATGCATTGAGATTTTTTATTTTATTTTTAAAAGCATGTTGGTACTTCCTATTCTACTTTTTAAGATGTAGCATAGAACCAATCTTTGGTTTGGCAGCAAAAACAATGCTTTCTCTGTGTGAGAGATCGTATTTCGAAATTTAAAATAGATCATTATTTATAGATATTAAATAGTTAGGTGGTTTGACATTCAAGTTTTACTAAAAAAAATGTAGTGAAATTTTTAATTTAGATGAGTTTTTTTTAATTTTTTTTTTTTTGTTGGCTCTTGTTTGTGTTGTTTTTTCTTCTAATAATTTTTCACGGAATAATTCCTGAAGTTGCCACTAAAAACAACTAAAAGTTAATTGCACGATTATAGGAATTTTAAAATTAAAATTAATTTAATTTCTATTTAGTGCTCGACAACTATTTTTAATTTCTTTTTAATTTTATTAGTGGAGATTCCAGACATAAAAAATTGACATATTTTATGGCCAATTAAACACTTTTCAGTATAGGCACGATTCTTTCAAACCGCATGCGCACACAAAACCCTTCACAAAGAAATCAGACCATAAAAAATAACAAATTTCTTACTGTCTAAATGGATAATAAGAGAGCAAATTAGCGAGCACCAAAAATCAATCTCCTCTCTGGTAAACTCCAAAAGCTTTCTCGATATCAAAATTTATGTACATTTTTATAACGAGAATTGGTTTTAGTGTAAGGGTAATTCAATGATCTTTGTGTAGGAGATTGCAGATTTGAAATTTGAATAAGAAAATATCTTGTCAACATTAAATAGTTTGGTAGTTTGATCACCAATTTTTACTAAAAAAACGTACATTTTTATAACAATACAACAAAATCATCAAACGGCCTCTATAAAATGTACAGCTTACGATATCTCGTTAGAAATGGTGCATCCTTAATACAGTATGTTTGATAATTTTGATGTCTTGTAGCATAATTTTTATTAATAGAGATTGAAGATCAAGTTATCTAACAATTTAATAACCCAAAAAAATTATCATTTTAATTTCAAATATGCAACCTTTTACATTAAAGACATTGTAAGTTCTCTTGTTGGATAAAATATTATAATGTACAATTACAAAATCTCGTGAATACAAGAATATATAAAAAAGCACATGAATAAGTTCTTTGATTACATGGGAATTTTGAAAATAATATATTATAATTTGAAAATTAGCCACTATAAATTAATATATAGATAATCATTACTTGTACTCTCTAGGACAATGTATTTTTTTTTTTTTCAAGAGACATCGCTTTTCTTATAATGTAATTATTTTCTCATAATGCATTCTTAATTTGACTAATATTACATTGCTATATTTTATATATTTTTTCGTTTTTTAGTAGTATACATTTTCTTATGATTGGAGTGGGGCATTGTTTTATTATTACTTTTTGTTAATTTGAGAATTTGTTTCAAGAGAAATTAGAGAACATTTGGGTAAAATTTAATCTGATGGAAATGTAAACAAGCATACTGTAAAGTGAATTTCGGATGGTCGAACAAATTCAATAAAGAAAAAAAAAAAAAACCAACACAATACAGAAACTGTTGGGTTTCGGATACCACTTTTGGGGTTTTGCGGTAACCAAAACTCGTTTAGGCTTAAGGTGCGGAATGACCGTAGAACAAAAATTTCTACGGCCAACTTAAGCTCAGGATTAAACGGGGTATGTCATGAAACTTTCCAAGGCGGTCCACCTTCAGTATTCCTTTGGCATCAAAACCCAATTTAATCCTTTTACAGATCTACTCCATGATTGATTTCTAAAACTTTAATCTACTTACCAATTAAATAGATTAATATAACATATTTATACCTTGTTTCCAAATCACAGTTGGAATGCAGACCGAGCGTGTAGAGCTACATCACGGAAGGAATCGACTCGTCTCGGAGCATCAGACGTCTGATGCCTCTATCGGTTATCCACCAGGACTAACCAGAGAGCGGTTAATTTCTTCTGCCAGAAATACCGTAAACCGCGGAATTCTGCAAAAACACTATTCACGAGGAAAAGACGAAAACCCGTAAACACGAATTTTCGGTTACTCAGTTTCATCAAATGAGCAAAACTGACATACCGCTAAATTCGGTAAAACACTATTCATCGATCCCGTAAATATACTCCACAACAACCCGCAAGATTATACGTCAACTACGTATAACTTTCTTTTCTCAACCGAAACACTATTTGGGAGAGAAACCGAGAAAGAGAGAAAATACCGATTCGATTCTGCACGAAACGATACAAGTGAATTAGTGATTTTTCTCTCTACATGCACCCCTCTATTTATAGGCTTTTGAGGAGGTTCGCAAAAGACCGAAATACCCCTCAACATATGCCTATTTACAAGGTATGCCATTGACACCTCATCCTTTTATATGTGAAATGACCAAAATACCCCTTCCACACCCTTCCACACTCTTCTCCATGTTTCTACACATGCAAGGTGGCATAGGTGTGAAATGACCATTTTGCCCTTGTGGATAGGATTGATGACATGTCATCTGGATAGGATCAATGACACGTCATGCGGATAAGCACGAATCTAAAAAGACCCGAATGCCCTCGGTCCGAAGACAAATAATATTCGTATAATTATTCTGAACAATTATATATATATTTTTCTTGCGGTTATTTGTTTCGGTATCGATGACGTGTCATCTGGATAGGATCGATGACATGTCATGCGAATAAGGACGAATCTGAAAAGATCCGAATGCCCTCGGCCCGAACACAAATAATATTCGTATAATTATTCTAAATAATTATATATATTTTTCTTGCGGTTGTTGCTTCGGTAATTTATACAATGTGTCCTGCACATTTATAAATTAACCGGTTAACTTTTATACAACGTGTCACACACGTTTATAAATTAACCAGTGTTTTTGCTTGTTATTTTTACATAACATTTATAATTTAATTATAACACGTATAATTAATTATAACCATCTTATCATTGATCATAACCAATTTATAATCAATCAAAATAAGATTCTCCAATTAGCTCCTATATGGTGTGACCCAATAGGATCTGTGTTATGTTGGTAAATAGAGTTAAAACTGTTTTAAGTTCTATAATCATGGGTGGCGTCTGGCAACACATCATGACCATCCAATTACACAGATGATGCTGTACTGTACAATATCACGATCCAGTAAACAATTTACTTGTGTCTGTTCTTCTGTCTCATAGCTATCAGATCAGTTTCAAGGTAGATGTGTGTCATCCTTGCTAACTGAATCTTTTCTTGATCTTGAGCAGATTATCAAATATAATTACTCTTGTAATTATACCGCTAGCAGATAATCTAACTCTATCAAGGGGCCCAGTGATGCTATAGCTCGTATAGAGATACGAGGGACAAATAGTACTTTTGGTAGACTATCACTTCCTCAGCTAAGCTATACATATGGGAATGCTACCGTTATGACTGCTTTTTACGGACAGCGGTAGATAGCAATCACACATACATATTTCTTAGTGGGAACGATAAATACCTCATACTTTAGAACGTGACACTGAATGAGAAACATTAATGACACGAACACAATTCTATTTAATGTCTCATTCGGGGTCTGTCAAATTCCATGTTCCTAGAACATGTATCTATGTGATTAAAATGACATCTCGTGTCAGGTGGTTTGTAAAACTTAACCATCTTTTAATCCACATACTAACCTTTTCGCGGTAATTAGTGTTCCTGCTAATTACCTTGGTTAGTGACCTTTTAAGAGTATATATCATCTATATTATGGAGTTTCACAATTTCAGTCATGAACTCGAAATGATCCATAAATGCGATAATACTCAAGGCAACAAAATGATATTAATCATCCAATTCATGAACAAAGCTTTATGATAAATTATCGTATTATCGACTTCTAGATTATTACAAACTAACAGAAACATCCACGAAATATTGGAAGAATAAATCGGGCCGAACAAGACCTTAGGATATGTTTGGCAAAAAAACGGAGATTTCTGTCCACGTGGGAAAAAGAAAATTCACTCAGACTGATTTTTTTTTTCACGTAAACAGTAAATTTTAGTTCAAAAATTTCTTATTCCCATTCTCACTGTGCAGCCAAGCAGATCTTTAAAGTGAACTCTCACGCAGCCCCTCATAAAGTATAGAATTACATAAATATGGTAACGGCGAATCATAGCCAACAATAACATAGATGATACATTATTATACTGGTATTTGTACTAAAAAGTCTTTTCTTACTTCATATTTATATTTCAACAACAAAATATTTGATTAGAAATGCTTCACATGATCTTCATGTAAAAGTACCTTTGAAGATAAAATTTGATATACTTTTAGAAAGTTTTATCATTTATAGATAGAAAATTGTTGCCTTTAAGAGATTTTCTTCCTATCTAAATAGTAAAAAAATAAGTATAAAATGTAAATTTAGCTTCGGGTACATTTTTACTTGTAAGTCATGTGTAGCATTCAGATCAACTTTTTACCCTTTAAATTAAAAATATTAGCATAAAATCTTGAAGGACCCTTACTGCTTGAAACACCATTCAAACCCTCATTTTAAATATAAGACAAAAGGACCAATTCATTAATTATTGGCAATTTATTTAAGGGGGACAGTAAATTAACAATCTACTTTTCAGTATAAGACAAAATAACCAATTCATTAATTATCTGTAATTTATTTAAGAGGGATAGTAAATTAACAATCCAACAAAAGATCAAAAGGACCAATTCATTAATTATATGTAATTTATTTAAGACGGGTAGTAATTAACAATCTAACAAAAGATCAAAAGGACAAATTCATTAATTATATGTACTTTATTTAAGATGAGTAATAAATTAACAATCTAACAAAAGGTCAAAAGGACAAATTCATTAATTATCTGTAATTTATTTAAGAGGGATCGTAAATTAATTTTAAATTTTAAGACAAAACGACGAATTCATTAATCATCTGTTATTTATTTAAGAGGGATAGTAATTAACAATTGTCAGCAGTCCTTTCTATATATGGTATTAAAAATATACAGAGTTATTATTTTATATTGTAAATAAAATGAATGAGGAGTAGTAAGCTATAGTGAGTTGCGAAGTAAAACACGTTTTTATTTCACACAATATTTTCATTTTCAAATTCAAATAGCCAACCCAAACTGTTAGATGTTTAATCTATATTAAAATATTCTTGGAAACTAAATTTTACATTTTTTTTGGATTTTTTTTACTAATTATTAAGCCACTTTGAAAATATGAAAATCCGGGTGAATAGTAAAAATTTCTGGACCGCTAGATCGGCGATTTTCAAAGTGGCTTAATAAATAGTAAAAAAGCTCCAAACAATGTAAAATTTGGTCTCCAAGCACATTTCAATATGGAGATCATGTTGAATGGTTTGGATCGACATTTTGAACTTTAAAATCACAAAATATGAGCGTGAAATAAAATAGTCGCTTTACTCTGCAACTCACCGTAGTCCAACTCAATGAATGAGTACTTGAGTAGGGTTTAAATACACTATTACTTTTTTGTTCTAATCATATCCACATCTCTATCTTATTTTTTCAAAGATCAAACAGTTGATTTGAACTATTCAACATAATACTCATATTAAAATATGCTCAGAGACTATATTTTATATTTTTTGAAATTTTTTTATTATTTTTTTATAAGTACAAAATCATTGTTTTTAGATGGTCCAAAAGCAGTGATTTTGTATCTCTCCAAGAAATAGTAAATATCTATATATAGAGCAAGGCTACCATACTTTGCAAATTAAAGTGGATGTTTTAATTTGCGCTCATATCACCAGTTTTAAAGTTCAAAACGTCGATCCAAACTATTCAAGTTGATATCCATATTAAATTGTGCTTGGAGACCAAATTTTATCTTTTTTGAATTTTTTTATTATCTTTTTAGAAATTTTCAAAATCAGTATTCTTCAGAAAATTCTGGACCATAAAAAACAATGATTTAAAAAAATTCTAAAAGAATAGTAAAAAGTTTCCAAAAAATATAAAATTTGGTCTCCAAGCATGATTTAATATGGATATCAACTTGAATAGTTTGAATCAATGTTTTGAACTTTGAAACTAGAAATATGAGCCCAAATTAAAATACCCACTTTAATTTGTTAGTTTGTAATAATCTAGAAGTAAATAATACGATAATTTATCATAAATCTTTGTTCATGAATTAAATGATTAATATCATTTTGTTGCCTTGAGTATTATTGCATTTATGGATCATTTCGAGTTCATGACTGAAATTGTGAAACTCCATAATATAGATGATATATACTTTTAATCTTAAAAGGTCACTGACCAAGGTAATTATATGAATAATTATATGAATATATATAATTCTTCAGAATAATTATATGAATATTATTTGTGTTCGGGCCAAGGGCATTCGAGTCTTTTCAGATTCGTCCTTATCCGTATGACATGTCATCAATCCTATCCAGATAACACGTCATTGATACCGAAACAAACAACCGCAGAAAAATATATATAATTATTCAGAATAATTATATCAACATTATTTGTCTTCGGGCCGAGGGCATTCGTGTCTTTTCAGATTCATGCTTATCTACATGACGTGTCATCGATCCTATCTAGATGACACGTCATCCATCTTATCCACATGTCATTCTTATCCATTCAATGGCATATCTTATAAATAGGCATATGTTGAGAGGTATTTCTGTTTTTTGCGAACCTGCTCAAAAGCCTATAAATAGAGGGGTGCATGTAGAGAGAAAAATTACTAATTCACTTGTATCTTTTCGTGCAGAATCGAATCGGTATTTTCTCACTTTCTCGGTTTCTCTCCCAAATAGTGTTTCGGTTGAGAAAAGAAAGTTATACGTAGTTGACGTGTAATCTTGTGGGTTATTGTGGAGTATATTTACCGGATTGATGAATAGTGTTTTACCAAATTTTGCGGTATGTCAGTTTTGCTAATTTGATGAAATTGAGCAACTGAAAATTCGTGTTTACGGGTTTTCGTCTTTTCCTCATGAATAGTGTTTTTGCAGAATTCCGCAATTTATGGTATTTCTTGCAGAAGAAACAAACCGCTCTCTGGTTAGTCATGATGGATAACCGATAGAGGCATCAGATGCCTGATGCTTCGAGACGAGTCGATTCCTTCCGTGATGTAGCTCTACATGCTCGGTCTGCATTCCAACTGTGATTTGAAAACAAGGTATAAATATGTTATATTAATCTATTTAATTGGTAAGTAGATTAAAGTTTTAGAAATCAATCATGGAATAGATCTGTAAAAGGATTAAATTGTGTTTTGATGCCAAAGGAATACTGAAGGTGGACCGCCTTGGAAAGTTTCCTGACATACCCTGTTTAATCTGGAGCTTAAGTTGGCCGTAGAAATTTTTGTTCTATGGTTATTCCGCACCTTAAGCCTAAACTGGTTTTGATTACCGTGAAACCCCAAAAGTGGTATCCGAAACCCAAAATAATTTGCAAAGAATGGTAGCCTTACTCTCTCTCTATATATAGAGTAAGGCCATGATACATTGTAATGCATAGGCATATTTGTGCGTTGGACTATAAATCACCGTATTCAAAGTCCAAATAACCAATCCAAATTGTTCATCTTGTTCTCCATATTAATATGTGCTTGGAGACCAAATTTTATATTTTTTGGAATTTTTTTCTATTTATTAAGCCACTTTGAAAATCGCTGATCTAATGGTGCCTTTTGATTTTACTGTTACCGTTGGATCAATGATTTTCAAAGTGGCTTAATGGATAGTAAAAGAATTCCAAAAAATGTAAACTTTGGTCTCCAAGCACATATTAATATAATATGGAGAACAAGATGAACGGTTTGGATCAGTTATTTGGACTTTGAATCCGGTGATTTATAGTCTAATGCACAAATATGCATACGTATTGCAATGTATGGTAGCCTTACTATATATATATATATATATATATATATATATATATATATATATAGGAGTCGGGCTACGATGAGTTACGAAGTAAAGCGACTATTTTACTTCATGCTCATATTTTACGATTTTAAAGTTCAAAATGTTAGTCTGAACCACTCAACATGATCTCTATATTTAAATGTGCTTGGAGACCAAATTTTACATTTTTTGGAATTTATTTACTATTTATTAATTCAAAATTGCCGATCCAACGGTCTAGAAAATTTTACTGTTGTTTACTGTTCATCTGGAATTTCAGATTTTCAAAGAGCCTTAAGAAATAGTTAAAAAATTCCAGAAAATTCCAAAAAATATAAAATTTAGTTTTCAAGCATATTTTGATATAAATTCAACATCTAACGGTTTGGATCAGCTATTTGAACTTTAAAAATGAAGATATTACATGAAGTAAAATTGTGTTTTACTTCGCAACTCACTGTAGCCTTACTCTATATATAGAGAGAGTATGGCTAAATTGCTATCGGTAGCATTTCGACCTAAATGCTTACGGGATCATATATTCGTATTTGATGTTCAAACAACAAATCCAAACCATTAGATGTTCAATCTATATTAAAATGTGCTTGGAAACCAAATTTTACATTTTTTGAAATTTTTTTACTATTTATTAAGATGCTTTGAAAATTGTTATTTTTATTAAAATTCTGCACCATTAAAAAACAACGATTTCAAACATCTAAATAAATAGTAAAAAAGTTCCAAGAAAATGTAAAATTTGGTCTCCAAGCACATTTTAATATAGATTGAACATCTAATGGTTTGGATTTATTGTGAAAATATATATCTTAGTATTTGATGTTCAAACAACAAATCCAAACCGTTAGATGTGGTTTTATAATAGTAAAATTTGGTCTCCAAGCACTTAGGTCAAAGTGCTTACAGATAGAGATGTGGTTTTAAATTTTAATTATCTGTATTAGTAGATATATAGTTTAATATATATTATAAAAATTATATTATTTACTATTATAAACAAACAGATGCTCGTATCTGTATCTGTATCTGTCTAATATCCAATCAGTATCCGTGTTGGAAAAATAAAAATAAATACAGATATAATTTTATCACTATCTGATCTGCTTGCACCTAGTGGTTTGTTAAATCTCTAACGGGTTCAACCCGTTTTGCTCGGCCCGTACCTATTACCCGAGCTACCCGTACCCGTTGCCCGGGTACAAACGGGTAGATGGGTACGGGTAATAAACGGACCGGACAACCTAATTTGAAAAAAAACCCGTTATACCCGTACCCGTCTACCCGTACCCCTCTACCCGCATACTCGTACCCGTACCCGTTACTCGTACCCTACCCGTTTCACTTCAAAAAAATTTGAATTTTTTGAAAAAAATAGAAAAAAAACCGGGCGGACCGGACCCGTACCCGAATACCCGAATCCATACCCGCGATACCCGTACCCGTCAACCCGCAACGGATACGAGTAATAAACGGACCGGATATAGGTTTTGAAAAAATTACTCGTCTACCCGTTACGGGTTTTACCCGTATCCGACCTACCCCTTTACCCGTCCTACCCGTTAGCAAACCCCTACTTACACCTAGGAAAAAGGATCCATATCTTTCCAAGTACCTGACTCAACACAATTGAAACGGACGGCTCGGGTTTACTCTCAGCCTGTCAATCGAAACAGGCAGGATTATTTGTGCTTTGAGATGCATGCCAATTTATTTTCAGACCGTTCAATTCAATTCTACTCAGTCAGGTTACCTGAGGGGATACGAATTCTTGGAAGAAGTCTTACTTCTTTTATTTCGGCGCCATGATGATCTCCATTTAGTGCAATTAGCGGTGAATTCCATTGGAAGACAGGAGCATGTTACTGACGTCAGGCGGTCAAGGATAGTCATGATAGAAAAGATTGATTGAGGGAGAATTAGGAAAAAAAAGAAAGATGGAAGGCGATTCAGCAAAACACAGACGACAAAAGGAAATCTATCAAAGGTCTGAACGCCATCACCAAAACACAGACAAAAATAATGAAGATCTGTTCGCTGATTCGTCCTAAATTCTAATGTAAGTGGAAATTCATTTTCCAATATCGACGTACAAAAATAGAAAGATAATGAAGATCTGTTCGCTGATTCGTCATAAATTCTAATGTAAGTGGAAATTTATTTTCCAATATCCACGTACAAAAATAGAAAGAGTGTTTTATTTTTATTAAATATGGTAAAATCGGATTTGTTGGATCTGATTCAATGATTTTTTTTTTAACTTCAATAAAAAGAAAACGGAAAATTTATGAATTGTAAACAGTGACTCAGATCCATAAAGAGATTAATTTTATGTGACACAAAACTCTCTGTAATCATTGAGTTTCTACGAATACAGAGGATTTTGTGCCGTAGAGAATCAATTCCTTTATGGATTAGAATAACTGTTCACAATTAATTCATTAACATAGGGTTTTGTGTCATATAAAATCAACTCTTTTATGGACCATACTCATTGAGTCCGATCTATTTTTTTTTTTTTTGGCAAATTCTTTGTGCAGTTTAAAAAAAAATCCATGGATCGGACTTAATAAGTTAGATCTTACTATATTTGATAGAAACGAGTTACTCTTTCTATTTTTATATTTTTGAATTTTATAATTTTTATAGATAAAAAATTTCGAATATAAGCATCTCTCATGTACTTATCTCCAGTTTAGATAAAACTGGACAACTCCGGAGAAATCCTTGAGACAGAGTCTGTGGATTCCATTGCACGTGGGTGGATCGTCCAATTAAAATTAGTCGATTAAAATTAAGCTAAAAGGTTCTCAACTGGAGATCTACCCTGATCATCTCCAACTGAACGGATCGATTATTAAGGAAAAGCTGTGAGCATGCGACATCATGATTGTAAAAGATCCTTCCATGAGAAAATTTCTTAATTAGCATGTAATAATTCTATTTTTTTATTTCACATTTTTTAACCCTGACTGGACAAAGGTCGTGTATATATATTGGTCACTCTACTTCCATAAATATATATGAGGATATATGTCTATAAATTATTCTTGTATTTTTAATATCTAAATGGTCTATTTGAAGCATTCAGCATGTTCTTCGTACTAGAATGTACTATGAGATCAAAATTTATATTTTTTTGAAAATTTTTACTATTTTTTTTAGAATTTTTCAAAACAAACATAATGAAAAAGTAATAATTTTTTTTCAAAAAATATAAAATTTGGTTTTCAAACACATATTAATAATGAGAGTATGTTGAGCGCTTCAAATCAACTATTTAAACATTGAAACTCAAAAATAACTTATAAACATATGCTCTTATATGCTTATATAAGTAGAGTAGCCAATTTCTCTATCTATCTATCTCTCTCTCTCTCTCTCTCTCTATATATATATATATATTATATAATTGTTTCAATAGGCAAACAGAAGGGCATATGTCTTATACAGCGGAGTGGGAGCGGTTGGATAAGTGTTGGATCAAATTCAGTCTGATATTTGATAAGAACAGTCTACTCCGTAATTAAGATTTGTGTGCAGTAAATCTACACTAATATTTAAATTGTACATCCAAATATTGATGCAGTTTAGTGGTTCTGATTCGACATCAGACTGAATTAGGTCATATCTTTATTAGACTGGATTTGATCGATATCCATCAAACTGCTCTCAATTCTCATATATAAAAGAGAAACTAACATCTAGTTTATATATACAATTTGTGAAAGATTTTGCACTGATAATTATAGTATTGACTCTTTCTCAGCCATTTAATTTATATCCTACGGTTTGCAACGATCTAAATATTTTTTTTTCAGAGGGGTTGACTGTATTTTTTCCAAATCATCAAACTTCTTTTAAAAAATCTATGAAATTTTGATAGCCTCGTAAAGTCCATTGACCCACATGCACACACCTGAACATTTTTTTCATACCCTGTCATTATAGACAAAGATATATATCGACCAAGCATTAAATGATGAGATATATATTGCCAAGCTAAGAGAGGACTTGGTCAAAATTGTAGAAGAGCAATGAACTGATTTATTTTAGTATATATTTACCTTTTTCTTTCAAGACGTACAGCATATTGCGCTTAGCATATATATAGTTCACGGCCATAACTTTGTGGCCCCACAAAGCACTCAAAGCTTGAATTGAATTGCCTTTCTCCATGCTCCCAATGCCGACGAAAGAAGATCGCTGAGGTGCTGCTACAAATCTCCAAATAGGGTTCATGAAGACATGGAAGACACGTTGGAATTGTTTATTGATTTTCAAACTATTAAAAGTTGAGTGTGTATTCAGCTGTGAGATATCTCATATTTTGCGTGACCGATGTGTCTAGTGCTTATTCGGAGATAGCGTAGAATTCACATCCCCTCAGGTTACCTGATTAAGTACAATTGAATCGAACGATCTGAAATTTTTAGCTTGACACAAATTTCAAAGCGCAAATAATACTGCCCTTAACGCCATCCCGAACACCCACTAGCTGAAACTAAATCTGGACCGTCCATTTCAATTGTGTTGAGTTAGGTACCTGGGAGGATACGGATCCGATAGTGCAGGGGACCAATATTATTTAAGCTTTGAGATTCATGCATAACGTATTTGAACGGTGAAATTTACCAAAAAGTCACACAAAATATGAGATATCTTAAAGGATGCAAATTCTTAAAAGTGCAGGAAGATATATAAAATATTTCAAGGGCAGAGTTAGACCTTCAGATTATGAGGATTAAACGTGAGTGAAGATACTATCATATAAAATTTTTATGCTGCTAATAATTGTCAATTTTATAGTATCCATAATATAATAATCTAAACTATATAGAAAATCACGAATAAATATAAAAAAAATAGAAGGCAATTGACTCTCAGATATTGTGAATAGCTCTGCCCCGGAAATATTTGATATATTCTCAAAAACTTGAACCCTCCACGACATGCTTAGATTTGCTTAATTAAGAATATTTCATAATGAACAATATATAAAAGAAAATAAGGACTTGTAGAATAGAAACTTGGATTTTCTTATAGAAAATCATAGAACATATAAGTTGTACTAAAATATTGGAATTTTAGGCTTAATTTGAATATTTTTTGGTATAAACTAATAGGAACTCGATGATACAATTTGATTTTGTTTTTATTTATAAATTATCAGTAAATAATTAGAAAATATGTAATATATTTCAAGTATTGATCTATTTCGATCGTTTTCCTATCCAAACAGTCAATCTAAGACACTCCATATATATATGATCACCATATCAAAATCTTGGATACTAAGTTTTATTATTTTCAATTTTTAAAAGGAATCCAATTTAATATGCAAACATTTGTATGTTTTTTACTATTTAGGATCATCTTTAAAATATCCAAAAAAGATAAAATTTGGTAAGCCATGAGATTTTAGCGATGTTTAGCATCTCTGGTCGACCATTTGTACACATAAAAGCATCATAACTTGAATAATTGTGTTCTGTTGAAATAAAAAATGTTATATAATAGCCTATTTCGTAAGTAATTTATGAAAATTCCTCGTTTGCAAAATTTTTTTGCCTTTGTGTGCTAATTTCATAATGAGAATCAATTTACATTCTCTGAAAAATTTATTGCTTAAATATTTAAAAAATATTCAAATTAATGCATAATATTTTTTTATTAAAGAGTCCGTTATGGACCAACATCTTTTAGATATTATTTTTTAGAATTAAACATGTGTCTCTTCAAAAAAAAATAAGGACTCATGCCACTGCACTAAGATTATGTACTTAATTTATTTTCATAAGACATATTTTTCATGATGCTCTACAATATAAAATATAAACTATCTACACAATTGAAAAAATAATATATTATTCCTTAATAATATAGTCAATTTCTTGCTATGACTTTATTAGTGGAACAATTAAATAAAGTCATAAACATTTGTACACGTGAACAATAGGGGGACAAAAGCCTGGGTAGGTGTAAAAAAATGTTGGCACGCACATCAAGTGGGGCCGACAAGCGGAGAGACACCACTGAACCCCATATGTTGAACTGTATGAGTGGGTCCAGGGTACGTGACAAGAGAACAGTGAACTCGAGGGAGCATCATGTGAGAGATTGATAGAGAGAGAAAGAAAAGGAGAGGTAGGCAGGTAGCTAAGCTAGGAAGCCATCGTCATTTCATTTCATGGCCTATTGGTGGGTCAGAGATTAAAGCTAAGTTAGTAGCTATCTCACAAAATGGACTCTCAACTCAGTCCTGCTCACGTGGACGCAAAATAAATCTGCTGTGATTGTTCATGAATCACAGGACCCTGCTATTCTAAATCCATTCCTTCATTTATTTTGAGATTCGTGCACAGAAAATTACTGATTTTGAAATTTGTACATTTCATAAAGTAAAGGCCTGGATTTGAAATAGCAGGGTACTGTGAGTCCTGAAAAATCACGGCAGATTTATTTCCCACGTGCACAAGGGGTCCAATATTATTTAGATTCCTGTATCGCTATGGATTCTCTGTGTATCTTGCATTCTTGCCTGAGTTATGTCGAATTCGTATGCTGTGCATTAACTTTTAAAAAAAAATTCTTTTGAGTTAATGCATCTGGACTGTCTAATCTGTTTTAAGATCCGTACAGATTAGATCCAAATTAATATTAAAGGGCTTCATGAATTATAGATTATGGTGGATTGGCTTCGTTTAATATCAGACAATCAAAATGCGTTAACTCAAAAGATGTTCTTTTGAGTTAATGCAAACGATGTAGACTCAGTTATGTCGTATCAAATTCGAATCAGACAATATATGCATTAGCGTAGGTGATTTCACATGACCACAGTACGTGAATGCTGAATTTGACAATGTGCATGAGCGTGATTGCATATGCTGCGAATAGGGTCATTTTAAATTTTAAACTAAGTTATAAAGTTCAGGTGTGTCCTAAAGTTATTGTTGGCGAAAACTTATAATAACTTTGTCCTAAACTAAAAATATGAAATAAATAAAGTAAATAATAGAGTTTAGAGACACTTGACACAAGAGTTGTTTACGGAGTTCAACACTAACGCTTACGTCTCCAGGACTTGTGACCTTCGAGATAATGTGTCTTTCTCTACCCACTGAGAAAGAATTACAAAGTGAAACCGGTGAGCCCTTATAATCTTCTGAGAAGTCACATGGTTCGAACAAGGAGCACTGAATGCTCAAGGAAGACAATCCGATTCGCGATGACTCAAGGATTGCTGGATGAGCACAAAGGCTCGAATCTGTAAATGGGTTGATCACTCTAGGAGTTGTGTAATTGATTGAATAAGCTTGAGATTGATTGTGAGTATTGAAGTTTTAACATACAAGAAACAATGACTTTCTCTATATCTGTAAATATGAAATATTGAAGTTGGGGGCGACTAGAGTGTCGATCCAAACCTTGGAATAGCTTCTATTTATAGAGAGCTGTCAAAAAGGAAGCAAGTGGTCATGATCATTGTAACAGTACATGGACTGTTACAACGGTAGGGTAGTTTGAACATGTTTGGATATGCAATGGTCAAGAACCATTGTGACGGTCTCCACAACAGAAGTCTCTGTCTCAACTTTTGATCGGAGCTGCTTGATTTGATTTAATGCGGTGCAGTCATTTCTATGACTTGATTTATTTTGTTGCAACAGTTTCTGGACTGTTACAAAGGTAGGCCTCACTTAGTTTAGTCTCAAGCTTATTCTACCAATTTTACAGATTAATTGTCTTTAATCTTGAGTTATGCTTTTGCTATCCATGCTTTTGTACTTCATGACCACATTCTTGATATTATATTGCAGTTTATTGATTCATTCTTGATGTGTATTTATTGTATCTCCAGTTGTCATGAACCTGCACATGTCTCAAGAAGAAAAACTGTAAAATGCAATTATGTATGTTTTGCAAATCCAGTCAAATAAGTAAGTTAAGGACTCCAAAAACTAATATAAAGTTCTCAATTTCACTATGACACGTGAGAGATTTAAAATTTGTGATTTGAATATAGATGAAATAAGATTCTTATTAAGAGTAGGATAAAATGTCCTGTTGATTTCGTGTTCTAATAACGCCACAAATATTTGAAATTGCTCTCATTATGTCTAACTTTTAAAAGAATTTCAAATTCAAATAGTCGGTCTAAACTGCTTAATAGTATTTTTATATTAAAATGTGTTTGGAAACTAAAATTTATATTTTTGAAAATTTACTACATTATTAGATTTGTCCAAGATCACTGTTTTTTACTGTTCACAATCTTATAAAAGACAATGATTTTATATCTATCCAAAAAAATAGTAAACTTTATAGTTTCAAAATGTATAAAATTTGATGTGGCACAGTTTTATTCTAGACACATCAAAATATATGATATGATCGCGGTACAATCGGAATACCCCACTGATAGACTATTCCACAAGAATCTATCATTTAGTACGTTTTCAACGATGACGAAATAATAAAATATGAGTGAGACTGTTGTTATAAATTTTTATTTTTATTTTTAAAGTTTAAAGAGCGATTCTGAATCGCTTAGCATATATTTTATATGAAAATATATTATAAAATCAAATTTTATATATTTTAAAAATATTTTTAACTATTTTGTTTAGATAAGTGCAAAATTGGTTGATGTATAAATTATGGACCATATGTATACAGTGATTTTCCACCTACTTAGATAATAGTAAATATGTTTTGTAAAATATAATTTGCTCTCTTGATATATATTTATATAAAAATATATATTAAACAGTTCGAATTAATTATTTTAATTTTACAATTAGAAACCACCGATTTTATTAGAAACCACAGTGTTCAAATGCTAAGAGGCTCCAACCATCTAGAGCTCAAAGCATGTATCCCAATTAATATGCGTTTTATAAATTACCATAACCTTACTCTTAAACTGTGGAACATATATTTTTTAAATTACACTTCAACTCTAATAATAAGTTTAATTCCATGTCTATGGGAAAAATCTTTAATTCCGAACTATCATTCGTAATTTCCTGTAAAATAGATATTTTATTCAAACGTAGAATATTTTATTCCATTCAGATAGAAAAAAAGGGGCTAATATAAGATTGGAGGGTTTATTGATTTTGTAATTACATTTTACAGATGGATGAAGTGGAGGATAAAAAAAAATTACTCTCTTTTAATCTGAGAGTGGTAATGGGAGTTATTTTTCTTATATTTCATTTTAAGTTTTATATAGATCTTTCGTAACCAAAAAATTGGATGGATAATTTTTTATTACACTTTTGTTAGAATATGATAAAACGATATAAATTATTTAATGAAATTTATTTATGATAAGGCAAAAAACTTGGATAAAAGAGTAATACAACTGAGAAGTTCAAATTCTCTGTTCAAAATTTCAAGAACAGTTTCTTTTACTGATATTTTGACTTGTAACAAAAATTATGGATTCAAATATGCTCCTCTTATTCTTCCATCCGAGTTGTTCAAAATCAATTATATAGTATGATCGATTTTGAACAACTCGAATGGAGGAATAGAAGGGTGTTCATTTTCTTAAGAAAAGGAGCAGATTTGAATCCCATAAATTATGTTCACAGAGAACATAAACCATCCGCGATGTCAACTGAATAGTTCCTGTTACTCAATTGAATCAATTTGCTTTTTCTATTTGCACCAATTTTATGAGGATTGAAGTTTTGGTGTTTTTGCAATCTCCAATTTATTTTATTTTGAACTTGGAAGAAGAAGTGGTTTTTCTCTGTTTGTGCCTCCATTGAGTGATGAGCAGCAAATGTTAGGTGCTTTGAGAATGCAATAATCTGTACCATTGTTGAGTTAGAGAAAAAAGTGACGTGCAAAGGATAAGTGGCATGATCAGGGGCGGATCTACTGTAGCACAGGGGAGTCAGCTGTCTCCCGCTGAATTTTCAAAAATAGTGCTAAAAATTTATTTTTCGGACCTATGTCCCTTTCTGGAATTCAAATTGCCCCTCTGTAGCCCATTATGAAATTTTAATAGACGAAACAGAACCCATATAAACTCTGAGCGAAACAAATTAGCGGAGCCCAAATAGGCGCTGATCCCAAATAGCGAAAATTAGTTGAACCAAAATGTTGATTTTTTTTCAAGTAGTTTGGAATTTTTATTATATTGATTGGTATTTTTTTGTTATGTTGAATTGTACCTAATAAGCTATTGAGTTTAAACCCGATAAACTATTTGTATCCGATTATTGCTCCGTCCTGACAAAAATTCTGCATCCGTCTCTGAACATGACATCAACGGTCATGTCTAATTGTTGTCACCTACCCATTTTGCGCACTGTACAAGTGACATACTGACATGAAACAGATTTTCCTTTTTTTTTTTTTTATTTTCCGTTTTTTTAGCGCTTTGCACGAGAAAGGGGGAGGCCAAAGTAATTGAGTGGGAAGATAGGATAGATGTGTAACAGGTAACATCCTAGTACGTTTTGGTCAATTGTTCTGTATGCTGTTCACAGAGGAATCCATATCCTCTGAGAGGTATACAGGGAATCTACATCATCCGAGGTTATAGAATATTTGAATTTGGATTCGGATCGTCTGATTAGAATTCCAGCCAATCCGACTCCAAACGGAATGCACTCGTGCCAAAGAAAATCGGATGGTCTGGATCCAAACTCAAATATTCAGGAGGGCATATGAATAATTTCTCTTACTTGGACTAATTTACCCTTGTACACAAGGGAAGGTCTTTTGTATCCCTCCATTAGCAGAAATTCGTATCAAGGTATCGCATAAGAGAATCTACATCCCTGAAACTCTTGGAGTTTCTAATCTGATGTGGCAGTTTCTAAACCAGTTTCAGGGATGTAGATGGGTTTCTTATTTAACAACTTTGCTTCAAAATTTCTTAATAAGAAACCGTTTATAAACTCTGACATGGCCAAATAATTGGTTGGAATTCTTTTCTCTTGTAATTTATTTGCTGATGTGGCAATTAAGAAACTCTAATTTTGAGTTTCAGGGATGTGAGGGTTTAGAAACTTTCAGAGATAAAATTTCTAAAAATTAGTTAACAGTTATTTAGAAACTCCAAGAGTTTCAGGGATGTAGATGCTCTAAGGAAATCTTTTAGAATTATTTCCTAATTAGTAGATCTGGACCATTCTTTTTTACTTTGCACAAATCTCAAAGCACAAATAATACTGCACTGCATTAGCTCGAATCTGAAAGTAACCGAGAGTAAATCTCAAACCATAAAATAATGAGCCTCACCGTAAAGCACTACAGAGGATATTGAGGGAAGATTAATTTTTTTGAAATCGCGATTAAAACATGCATGACATTTCTTTGCTACAAAAGCAACATATGAATAATTTCTCTTGGACAAATTTACCCTTGTACACTAGGGAAGATATTTTGTAGTTCGATCTCCATTAGAGATGTCACTCCACTACTCTCTAAATAGGAGAGCAGAACTTTGTTATTCAAAATCTAACTGTTGATTTTTTTTGTGCACGAATTTCAACACAAATAAAAGGTCGAATTTAAAATAATAGAGTCCTGCTCTTCTATTTAGAGAGCAGCGGAGTTGGCTCCCTCCATTAGTAGGATTCATATTCTGTCCGGTACTAGACAAAAAAATCTTTTAGAATTAGTGGATTTGGACCGTTTCTTTTAACATTTGCACGAATCTCAAAGCACACATAATACTGCTCCCTTACGCTATCCCGAATAGTTATCGGATTGAGTTAATCTTGTACGTTGTGGGCCCCACCGTTCAATGCCTGAAAGAATACTTGTCATGGGAGTAAAAGATTTCTTTGAAACTGCGATTAAAGTATGTATGACATTTCTTTGCTCCAAAAGCAATATGATCTTTGTTCTCGTCGTTCGATATTTTGTTAGATTTGCGGAAACATTTATGCTAAAATGATGAGATTAATGAGGGACTTGCTGCGTATATCACTATTGGAACCCAACATGACAGAAAAAAAGATGGGATTCTTTTTAGCAAATCTTGGATCAGCAAAAGGCAAATTAAAGCGCATTGTCATTGTCATGTAATTGTAGATAAAAAAAAAGTCTCTCTCTTCTCCTCTCCAATTATACATTAGAATTTGAACAAATTTTTGTATAGATGGTCGCAGATTCGAAATTTAATTCGAAAATTCATTATATGTATTTAAAATTAGATGGCTTAATCTCATCTTTATTTAAGAAAAAAAATTGGTGAATATATAAATTACACAATTTTGGATTGATATGTATCGTATAATCAGAGTAATTTACAAATAAAAAGTACAAATTTGTTGAACAAAATTTAAAAGTAGATTTGAGAGTTCCATTATACATAGTAAGTTATAAGATTTAAATCTCATATAATTACACCTTTTGAAAATAAGATAATCCAAATGCTGTTAATTTTCAATAAGTTATATTGAAATAAAAATAAATCAGAAATGCATGGTCCAAATATGTTGAGAACTGAAATTGTAGATGTAAAATTCCAGAGCAGCAAGTCTTGAAGAACAATCTGCTAGACTCGTTCCTCCTCTCTTCTCAAAGAAGGCGCATTGCTGGTGCCACTTTTGCAACAGGGCACCACAAGATTACTAGAAAAAGGTTTTGAAAAATTAAAGCCTCATGGCTCCCACATTGGGCCTCAAAAGATGAACATGGGTCACTATCCATTCAATTCCTCCACAATTTTATCCTCAACCTAGTAATCACTCATGTCTCATGCATAGTCATGGTGCATTTGAGCGCCTCTTATTTGTTATTTTCAGACTATCTGACCCGCTTTTGTAGATCGGCATCAAGATTTGTGCATACTTGATTAGCACAAATTTAAAGTTGGTTGCACAAAGCTTGATACAGATCGAACGGTTTCGATCAGACATTAGACCGCACCCGATTCTGATTCCAGGTTGATGTATTTTGCTTTATTTTTTTTTTATTCAAGGATAAAGATACACAAGCGAAATATTCCTTGTGGATTTGTTCGATCGGAATCAAAATTCATGCATACTTGATCAGCACGATTGTTAAAGTTCCTCGTATAAACTTTGATGTAGATCAGACGGTTCTGATCGAAAATAGGACCATTTCTTAGTTGGTGTTGATGTATTTTTTGTTTTGTTTTTTACCGAAGGATAAAGATACAAAAATCTAACTAGGCATTTGAATCTAAGCGGCTTCTTGTAATTTCTTCTTTGGAGCGAATCTATAGACAAGGGAACATCAAGTTGGCAAGATTGTAAGTTGAACGAGTACATTTTGTCGGAAAAATGATAGATAACTTGCTCAGTTGCTCTTTCGCCAATTCCTGATCAATTCGCTGCCTAACTGGTCCCAAATTGTGTAGGTGTCATTTGTCAATTCTGCCCTTGCTTGTGGATGAAATCAATACACTCTATACGGAGTAGAGTATTAACAATACCCTTAACGGGTATACCTGCCCGTACCCGCCCGTACCCGCTGCCTAGGGTACCCGTACCCGAGCTAGGGTATGGGTCGGGTACTCGGGTACGCGGGTACGGGCAAAAATGGGGTCGGACCCAATTTTTTGGACCAATACCCGACCATACCCTACCCGAATTTACCCGTACCCTAGTACCCGTACCCGATACCCGAGTACTGTTCATCCGAATTCAAAATTCAAAATTCAGTTTTCCCCCCCACCCAATGCCATGATTTAATTTCTGTTTTTTTTTTTCTGTTTTTTAATTTCTGTTTTTTAATTTCTGTTTTTTTGTTTCTGTTTTTTTGTTTCTGTTTTTTTTTTTCTGTTTTTTAGATTTATTTTTGTAAATGTTAGATTTATTTTGAATAGGTTAGATTTATTTTTGAAAATGTTAGATTTATTTTGAATAAGTTAGATTTAATTTCTGTTTTTTAGATTTATTTTTGTAAATGTTCAATTTATTTTGAATAGGTTAGATTTATTTTTGAAAATGTTAGATTTATTTTGAATAGGTTAGATTTAATATCAGTTTTTTAGATTTATTTTTTTAAATGTTAGATTTATTTTGAATATGTTAGATTTATTTTTAAAAATGTTAGAATTATTTTGAATATGTTAGATTTATTTTTAAAAATGTTAGAATTATTTTGAATAGGTTAGATTTATTTTTGAAAATGTTAGATTTATTTTGAATAGGTTAGATTTAATTTCTATTTTTTAAATAAATCTAACATTTTCAAAAATAAATCTAACCTATTCAAAATAAATATAATATTTACAAAAATAAATCTAAAAAACAGAAATTAAAAAACAAAAACAAAAAAAACAGCAAAAAAAAAAAACCAGCAAAAAAAACCAGAAAAAAAAGCAAAAAAAAAACCAACAAAAAAAACAGAAACAGAAAAAAACAGCAAAAAAAAAAAAATACCCGTACCGGCCCTACCCATACCCGTACCCGCCCTACCCATCAAGGGTACACGGGTACGGGTATAAGACGGGTAGGGTATGGATTTTGAAAAATATACCCGAGATACCCTTACCCGTATACCTTTGTACCCGAGTTATACCCATACCCGACTCGGGTATACCCGGGGTACCCGTACCCGCCCGAGTATAAATACACTAATACGGAGCAATCAATTCAAATGATGAAACAATTATCAGCATCTAGCTGCTCAACAGTTTCACTTAATATGAAAGTGCAAAATTTATTTGTTGGTCCAAAAATCTGTTTTACAAAATAATTAAAAAAGAGAACCCTAAATTTATAAAAATCGTATGCATTTCAAATTGAATAATTTATATGAGCAGTGCCCAGTACTAGTGTACTTTTGTATGGTTCTTTTTGTCTTTATGTTTTTTTGTACTTGTTTGTTGCTTGCATTAATTGTATGGTTCCTTTATTTTAATGACATGTAAATGCATCCTTCTTGCATTAATTGTATATAAGGGTATTTTAGTAAACATACAAATTATTTAGTATGAAATGCAAATTAACATTTCAGCTTTTAAATATAAAAAAAAATCAACAACTATGATGATGAAGAATACCATAAAAAAAAACTTAATGATACAATTTTTTCAAATATACAAAAAATGCAAGAAGAGAGATTGTGGTGACAGAATCTAAGAAAAGGTTTGGATAGCTAAGTGTAGTTCAATTTAGGTGAATTTAGAAGCAGTGCATTAGAAAACTACATCTAACTTTCTCATATAATGATTGGTATTGCTGTTAGAAACCCCACACTTTCTATTTTCATAAAACCGACCAATATGCAGAGAAATGTTTGTTTTCCCTTTGTACTACTCACTTATCTTTATTCCACCGTCCAATATTTGCTCATGAATCACATGAAGTATAAATATATATATATATATACTAGGACCTTCAAAATAAAATAAAAGTATAAATATATTAACAGAGGTATTTTAGCTTCATGCAGCATATGAACAATGAAGTCAAAATGAAAAAAAAATGATATATGCTGTATGAAGTCAAAACAGCACTATCAATATTTTTATTGTCTTTGTCAAATGCCAGTTGGTCCCCTGCTCCTGATTGTGACTTGTGCACCTTTTTTTCTTATGATATAATGATGAATAATTCTTGTTACATCATGCAACTTCATAGTGGGAATAGGATAACGCATATTATTTTTATAATGAGTTTAGTGATTTTATTCTCCGACGAACTAAGAAAAGAAGAAATTCAAGAAAAGGAGAAGAGAAAGAGAGATTCGGACCTTGGGCTGAATTTGGGCTTGGGCCTTGGATTGAGATTTTAATAAAGAAATGAAAGTGAAAAGTAAGATGCTGTTGATGTTGTTGTTATGCAGCTAGAATATGATTAGTAAAAGTACTGCATGTATTTCTATTTTTATGAATTTGTAAAAGATAGTTGTTACAATATCCTTGTATGAAACTTTTAGATGAAACAAAATGATTATGAAAAAATAAAACATTCTATTTTTATAAAAAGGCTTCTATAATTATATTGTCTCGTGTTTTATAAATTTGGAAGACAGGTATGAGTGTGTAATTCGTGAAATTGACTCAGCACTACATAGCTTTCTCTCAATTTATACCTACGTGAGTTCCATGAATACAGGGGCAAATAACAAATTGAGCAAAACCCTAGCCCCTCTTGCCGTCAACAATTCTCTCTCTGTCTCTCTAGCGGCCGTAAAATAAAGCCTCGGTATAGGTTAGTAGTTACTATTCAATCTTTTCGTGACATCTTGTTTTGTTGTTGATGTGAAGTTTTTAATTTTTTGTACGAGAACTAGTTCTACTGTTCAATGTGAAGTTATTGTAAAATTAACCTGGCCTGATTTACACCCTACATGTTTATAATAGCAGTATATCTAGGTCTAATTGCTCTGTTATCGTAAGAAGCGAAGCGGCTCTGTTGCCCTATTCTTACATTATGATGTTGTCTATTAACTGAAATTGTCTTACATTATTTTAAGCACAGTGATTGAGACATCCATGTCGAAGGAGTCTGACATGATAAGTGCTTTGCCGGATGAAATTCTCCATCATGTTTTGTCATTTCTAGAGATAAAAGAGACTGTGCAAACGAGCTTACTGTCAAAGAGATGGGTGAACCTGTGGACCTCCTTGCCATCTCTCAAATTCATCCCAGATGACTTTGGGGCTGTGAATGAACATCGGCTCAATTTTCGGGACAAAAAATTGGACTTGGATGAATGTCGGCTCAATATTCGGGAGAAAAAAATGTACGTGGATGAATATCGGCTCTATATTCAGGAGACAAAAAGGTTTGGTGCATACTTCAAAAGATTTGTTGAGACCGTGCTATATCGTCGTCAAGCATCCTTTTTGGACACGTTCCTCATTAAATTTCCCAAATATTTAGACCAAGATAATTGCTATGACCTTGTTCACAAATGTGTTAACTATGCCATGAATCACAATGCTAGAGTTTTCTCTATGACTGCTTCAATCCCCTCTGAACAATTGCTTGCATGCGTTTTCAATTGGGAATCCGTCGAGGAATTGTGCTTGCTAATCTGGCATCCTTACATGTCAGAAGTAATACCACCAGTAGTCAATCTTCCCTGCATTAGAAGATTAAATCTACAAAAAATTATATTTAATAGTGGAAGCATCTCCAGACTTCTGTCAGGATGTCCAAAACTAGAAATGCTATCATTGGAGGACTGCTTCGGAGAATTTTCATGCATCTTCAGTCAGAACCTAAAGTACTTGTTTCTCTGTAATTGCGGGTTGAAATTTCCACCCGATAAAGAAAGCATGAGTATAACATCAACCCTCCAAGGGGACACAGTCCAGTCGAAAATTATTACGTTATCTGGTTCTGCGGTACAATTCATTTTGAAAATTCCAGGTGCATCTGCACTGAATAACCCTTCATCCTTTATGCAAAATTTCATCGGTCGTTTTAAGTTAGATGACCATCTTTGCTGCCTTTCTGGTGTGACAATGCTCAACTTATATAGAAAAAATTTTAAGGTACATGTGCATCTTGAATTTCAGCTTCTGTCATTTTTGATACCATAAATCATTTAAGTATCTCTTGTAATTTCTCTTTCTCTTTCTTATTCAGATGTTGGAAGAAGAGTTACAAAAGTTAGGAGAATTCCATTGCCTAAAGGAATTGTTGCTTAACGGATGGTGCATGATTTGTAATTTCAGTCCAGTTGCATTGTTTCTTCAGAAATCACCTAATCTTCAGGAGCTCGATTTAAAAAACATGGAGCATTGCCAAGGGGAAGAGACAGATATTCACCAAATGGGATACAATTCTATGTTGCTGGAATTATCTCGGTGCAAGAATCTTAAGAAGGTTCGTATCAAATTATGGAAAGATCATCATATTAGAGGCAATATTGAGAATATTGAGGTCGTTTTATATTAATTTGAGGATATTGAGGTTTTTTTTTTCTTCGAAATTTAAAATACTGTCCTTCACGTTGGCTGGATTTTTCAGTGGCACAAACTATGTCACCTATGGTGTGGCCATGCAACTAGTTAAATTTATGTACTACAACTTTTTTACTATGTGCATGTCAATGAATAATGTCTGATGTTTTGGTCACAAAATTTCGATCGGTCAATTCCAAAGTAGAGCTACTTTGCATGTAAACAATGTATGTTTCAAATGAGAGACAGCCAAATCTTCAAATTATGAGATTAAACAATGTGAATGAGAATCAAGTATATAAAATTTTTATATTGTGAATGGTGGTCGATTTGATTGTTCTATGATATTTATACTAATTTATATAAAAACGTATCGATAAATATAATTTTTTTGAAAATAAATGGTGGTCAATTAACATCCATTTAGACTAAGTGTGTCCGCCTCTATTTCAAACCAGAGCAACCAACAAAGAATATTTATCCAAACAACAGGCAAACAACAATTCATAGAGAAAATGAAATCATATGTTATAGGTGCTGCATCAAATGACATATACGGTTTTAGGAATTGGGATTTGTTTTATAAAGAACTAATTTTAAACATAAGTGAGTTATAGATGGGAAATATCTAATTTTAAACTTTTGATGGGGATTTATCTAAATGATGAAGTTTTGATGGGCACATATATAAATTTCTCGTTTTGGAATCTCGAAACCCAGAAACGCAAGCTAAGTAGATGATGCAAAGATGGCTTCAACCTTCTGTTTTTTCAACCTGTTCTTTACTTTCTGTATGCTTCTTTGATATGACTTGGGATTTAAAATATAAAACTGAAAAGATAATATATAGACTCCAAAAAACGTCTAGTCATTTATTTTTGAGTCAGAATTTGAAATGCGGACTTTCATAAATTTTAATAACATTTAAATTTTAAAAAAAAAATGGCAACTAGTAGGTGCAAAATTTGTCAATTTTTTCTAGTTCAGAATATGGAATGGAATCAGCTGTTCTTCAAATCTTTGCTATTCTATACTCTTCTCTCTATCTCTCTCCTCCGTCTTTCTCCTCCTCTTTGAAGTGAGAGATAGAGAGTAAAAAGAATAGCAGGTTTCTGCTTTTCCTTCGAGAAAAGCAGCAGATGTTGTGAGTGGAGCCACGTGGGATAAGGGATGACCCGTGCCACTCTTTGAGCCAATATATATTTATTTTTCAAAAAAATATAAAAATATTTCTACTTACAAATAACTATAAAATTATTTCGAACAAGGTCTTGATAGCTGTTCCGTTATTAAAAAAAAAAGAATTATAAATTATGTTCCAGTCTAAAATTCCGTTAGTTTGCATGGAAAGCTGTTTTTTTTTTCCAAACAAGACGATTTATTGCAGAAAGCAATTTTCATATAAATCTAGAGATGTTTTTGTTTTGACGTGCTTTTTCATACAAAAGGTCAAAATAAGACAAACCAGATAAACCGGGAATATTAACCTGGTTTGCTTTTAAGAATCCTTATAGATACTCAAGAGCTTATTTTGTTATAAAATTAAATAATGTTGGAGTTTATGTTTTCTTTTAAAAAAATTGTAAACCAAATAAACATTAGTTGGTCTGGTGATGAGAATTTGAATGTGACTCAATCATATAATTTTTATGTATTACAAATTGGAGTAAATTAATAAAATCATATCAAATCACGGCCTCTTAAGTCAATTTTGTAAAATCACTGAGATAACTAAGAAGCAACATAGTCAAAATTTTAAGGTATGAGTGTCAAATCTGAATGGGAATCAATTATATAAAATTTTTGTATTACAAATGAGAGTCAATTTTATAGTACTCATAGTATTTTAATGTAATATATATATAAAATTATATATAATTAATCACAAATTTTTTGAAAATTAATGGAGGTGAATTGATTCCCACAACTTCTTACTGGTACTAAGTAGAGATGTCAATTTGTGTTGTGCCGCATTATTACTAAGTCAAGTCTTTAGGTATTGTGGCTAAAATTGCGGAGAATGATCTCAGCATGTTAGTACCGTCATAACTTGTTACTGTTATCATATTTAATTATTTTTTGGTTGGAATTTTAAGTTTGTTTAAGAAAGAAAAAGATATATAAATGTAATTGTAAAATGTACAATACAGTAAGACAAATTTTATGTTGTTTTAGTTATATATATATAGTCATTTTTGTTTCACAACATGTTTCATGCCATTCCGTATAATGATCATACCAGTACGTTGTGTCATTTTTTTTTTTTCAGAAAGTGTTCCCGGTATGTAAATGATATATATACCGCAACATATACCGTATTGTTCTGTATCATAACTTCACGCAGTGATATAGTTTACACCTCCAATCTTAAATTCCTGGAATTTTTTTGACCGATTCCATTTGTAAATAGGCCTGCTAAACGATCCGGGCCGGATCATGGGCTTTGAGCTGGGCTCTTGAATGAGCCGAATTGAGCTGAGCTCAATTCGAGTTGAGTCCAAACTCAGCTCAAACTCGAAATTGAAAAGCGTTTTCCTAACCGAGTCGATCTGATCCGTGCCGCCCATTGAGTCTTCCTTCTCTTCTCTTTTGAGCTCGCCCATTGAGTCTCTCTGTCGATCTTCTCCCTAATCGTGTTCTCCTCCCTATCGAGTTCGCCGATCTCGCGTAGTTGCCACATCTTAAATTCATCTTCTCCCTGTCGCTGATCTTTCTCCATTGCACAGGCCTCGCTCTCTCTCTCTCCAACTGGAATCTCACTAAGTTGCCCTCGATTTTCCTATTTTAGTTTATTACAAATTGATTTGAATGCAACCCATTAAGCACAGTGGCCTATATTTGGGATTTATTTCAATTTTTTCTTATACTGGTAATTGTATTTGTCTGAAACTTGAAACTTTAACAGTAAATGATGACCTCAGTTCTTATACTGGTAAGCAGCTTATACTGGTAATATAATATCCAACCCTTTGATTAAAAGAGGCATGTTGCTCAGAACGAACCACACAACCTTTCTGATTGATCACCCTTAGATTTTATTTGTAGTGATTTAGTTTAACCAACCAACTCTCAAATTCTGAATTTGTATAGCTTATTGAAATAGTAGAGCTTAGGTGAAAATATGTAGATCATTTAACTAATCACATCTAATTATTAAAGCATATAGTATAATATTCACTATTCACATCTAATAATTTAGTTTAACTAATCACATCTGTTTGTTGTCTCTTCACTATTCTTCATTTCTATAAACTTGACTCAGATTTCCTCTTAAATTGCACCTTTTTTTTTTTTGTCTCAATTAGCAACAAGTGCAATGTGGGCTACGGATTTGTGAATCTTACCTCCCCTCAAGCAGCTTTTCATAAGCAGCCATGGGAGGTCTTTAATTCTCGCAAGATTTGTCAAGTAACCTATGCTCGCTTGCAAGTGGTGATATCTTTTTTACATCTAGTATAGCTGTTATTTCAATGCATAAAGATTTGTCAAGTAACCTATGCTCGCTTGCAAGTGGTGATATCTTTTTTACATCTAGTATAGCTGTTATTTAAATGCATAAAGTTTGTATATATGAGCTTTGATTAAAGTTTGAACAGACAATTAAGGTTCGCAAGTTAAACACTTTGATTAAAGTTTATGAGCTTTTGGAAAACCGTGCATACTAATTATTAGCTCCCATATTTTGAAATAATGGTTATGCAAATATATATTTTGAATTACCAGTATAAAGGACATCAATAATCTGGAATTTTTCAAAGAAATCATTTCAGTTCTAAATATAATTTTGTCAAAATTTTATATGGTTATGCAAATATATATTTTGAATTACCAGTATAAAGGACATCAATAATCTGAAGTTTTTCAAAGAAATCAGTATAAAGGATCCCTTGTGATAATGGTGTTTTTTGTATACTTAAATTACATAAATTATTGTCCTTACATAAATCACATTTATTCTTTTTCGTTAGAAAGAATTAACTTAAGTTAAAGCCTGCCCTTTTATAAAATGTCACAAGATTAGCGAGTGATATGATATTTTTGGAGTGCTGATTTGGAAAAAGAAAATCACCTGGCAATTGAAAAAGATGACGGTTTGAGCAGCTTTAGTTTTTTATGCTCTGTGGACTGACTTGTAAAAGTTCATGTTCTTTAGAAAGTTAAATGTCTGATTCTATTTGATGTTCTGTTTTGGCTTGAGATTTCAGATATTTTGTTGTCGTTTGTTGTTTTGGATCATCGGTTAGAGAAGGTGATGCTTTTAATTCTGTAGTATTTGATCCGAGTTCGAATTGGATCTGTTCGTAAGATCTTGGGTTTATGTTTGAAACTTTTGAAAACAAATTGTAATACGTGGGCATGATATAGAACTTATAAAAAGGATTTGTTACATCAAAAATAAAATAAAGAGGAATTGTGAACTACTTTGCATAGAGATCTGACAGATCTGAGATCTCCTTTTTACCTCGATTTTGATGCTTGTTATAGGCTTCAAGGGCCCTATGGGCTAAAAGTTAACCGTGACTATCTTTTTAGAATAATTCACTGCCTCGTTGTTGACATAGAGATCCTGCTTCCATTCCAAATGACTGTTTAACTTTTGCTTGACACAGAAAATTGCTCCAGTCATTGCTTCTTAATTAAATCACTGTTAAAACCAAACCCGGGGTTCTGTTATACTTCAGACTTAATAGGGAGCTTAATTAAATTATGTGTGGATCGCATTTATCAATGTAAATTGAATTCCATTATAAATTTTATTTCAACTTACAATATTTCGAAGATTTTATTTTAGAAGTTAAAATGATTTTTTTTTTCCAAAAATTACATGAAAAACATCAACAGTACAGTTCCACCAGATACAGAATATTTCTAGTGTTTTTGAGACCGTAAACTCCATCATGATCACATTTTGTCTAAAAACTGCTGAAACCGGATTGGTACAATTCTAGTGCTTTTTCAGACCTTAAATACCATCATAACCACATATTTGTTAGAAAATTGTTGGAGTCGCACCATTAGTGCAATTCTATCTATTTTTCAAAGAAATATCAATTCAGGAATAATCCTTTTTCGAAATTTTTTTTGATTTTTTTAGTTTCTACAAAAATAATGTATTTAGGAAGAATACCCATTTTTCAACCACTGAAGATACCCAGACTCCAGGTTGAATAGGATGTGTAGCTACAATACTGTTTAACAAATTAAAATGGTGGGTATTTGTAGCTACAATACTGGCTCTCTGTAGCAGCTTCTAGGGTCCATAGTAGTCACTCATTTCTTCATCCTCTGGGTGACAGTAGGAATCAGACCTGAAGAGCCACTTGACCTGCTCTTCTCAAAGAGCCTACATACAGATAATATTAATTAATAGTCACTTGTATACCTTAAAGCAAAGAAAATTACATACAGATGTGTTATCATAGTTAAAACATTGTATCTCTTCATCCCAAACAAAGGCAAGACACTTAAAAAAACAAGCCACAGTGAGGGCTTGTATGATACCTAATCAAAAGCCTGACCTCCAATTAACCGACACTTGCCTGAAAAACCAACTGAATCGTTTAACATGTCGAAAACCAAGTACCAGACAGGGCTTAAGTGTAATCCAACACGACCTCCTCCAATTCACCTTGAAACTCGCCTAGGTACCAACTCAAAAGTAACCCCACCCTCCTATTAAATCAATACATCGAATCTCGCATTACAGTCCTACCGAACATCAAAAAACACGCTCGCACGAGCACACATAATGAGACAGAGAGAACCTTCAAATCATCACAGAGAGCATGGTATGCATCTGAACTTAGAAGCTCATTTACACGATCAATTGAATCCATCAGCTGTTCTTCTATTTCTTCCTCCATTTCAACCCTCTATATAGGATAAACAACAGAGTCACAAATGAAATGTTAGTCAGTTGTTTGTTTCTCCTAATGAATTTGGTCGAACCTCTACATTAAGATAAAGTGGGGCGGGCATGAGGGGATTTTGCAAGAGAGAAACCCACTCAGTAATAGGGACCGCCAACAACTATTTCAAGACCATCATACATATTGTAGAACACCAAAGTCAGGTAAGATTTTAGTTGGGTTGAGGCACAATTGCACGATTGGGGTAACATAATGGAGCTTTTCCCACATTCAGTGGCCAAATCAGGGAACCTGGTGACTCAGCATGCCAGCACCCATTTGAGGAGGACAGTACCATTAAGTTCTAGTCAAGTTCAAATCACGTTGACATCAGAAGTAATCTTGTTTATTCAAAACATAGTACCAGGTCCACATAGTCCACATCTACGTTTACATAGTCCGCATGTATGTTTACATAGTCCGTGTCTATGTTTACAGTCACACTTAGAGATCTTGTATGCTCTACAGCATCATTAGTAGCTTTCAGTTTCACATCCTCAGCAATTCCGTTCCAGTGGATGTCTAATATTTCTACGTCAAATGGTGCAACGCTCTCTGCCTTAAGGGAATCCCCCTTTATGATCTGTGAGATTTTAAAAGAAACTGTAAATCAGATAAACTATGTATGCTAATACAGAGTGATAAAAAAAAATACAGCTAATAGTAGAAATCAAATCACCTCTCTTATTAGTTGGGAGAAATTATTGATTTCCTTTTTTGCTTTGTTGATGAACTTGTCATACTCCTCTCTATCAATTTCACATGGATCTTTTGTAATTGAAAGTTTCTCTGTCTTCCTGTTAATTAAGTTAACCTGCTCGTCCAATTGCATGCTGCTACATGAACTTGCTTTGACTGCCGTTTGGTTTTCCATCTGCGTGTGCCGCACACAAAGCAAGCGTTACAACAAGAAATAAAAGTATCATATTGCGATGCCATTTGTTCTGGCGAATAGCACATTGGAATGACTTTGCTAACTAACACAACTCCTCCAATCCTAACAAATTCTTAAAAAACAAATCGTAAGATAATTAGTTGGCATAGTTAGTTAGACAAGATAATTAGTTGTAACAAGATTGTAACAGACTAGAACTCTTTGATTAGCTTTGTATTACTCTCCCTATATAAAGAGAGACAGTGAAGATTTTGATAAAGAGAAGAACTGAATTGTATTTCTTGAATCTTGTCTCTGTTACATGATTATCTACTATATATAGAGAATGAACCCTATACATGATCTAATATAAACAGAGTACAAATCACATTTGACTTCCTAACAGTTTATAGTTAAGATACTAACTAACTCTCTAACCGAATCACTAATCCTCTAATGCTCCAGTAGAGGCAGAACTGGATGAATCCAGTACAGTTCTATTACTATATAAAGGGTATCCATGTACTGTACAATTCAATCAAGAAATAATAAAATTCTTGCATTCACTATCTTCTCTCTTCTGGTTTAAGAAAACAAAAATACAAAACAAATCCTAAGTTTATAAATTAAAATCGCATACAATTTGCTGATAGTACACAACTCAAAGAAGGAACTGTCAGCTCTGAAATAAACAACCATATGCAAAGCAAAAAGAGGAAACCAATACAATATCGACGGAGCGAACTGGACCTAGTAATCAGACCAGTCAAGAAAAATACAAGAAATTACCGTCAATTCGTGCGGGATAGAAGCGTCGTCGGTGTAGAATCGGCACCGCAAAAAGAACGAAAAGGGTAGATCTAAATCAAGCGACGCAGAAAGAGGATCGATATGCCTGGTCTCAGAAATCGTGCTTCGAATAAAATGAGACGGGAGGAGAGAAGATTTATTTACCAAGGGTTGGGTTAGTGCTACAATCGGCGGAGCGGAGAGGAGATGTATGAAAATGGAAAATGGAAAATGGAAACTGGAATAGAAAAACTACGGTAAGGTCTATATTTATATGCACATCATCCCTCTAATTTCGGCCCACATATTTTTATTTATTATACAACATTATACTAAAAATAAAATAAACTAAATTATGCCAAATATGTTAAATTATACTAAAATATATTAAATTAAACTAAATTGTACGAAATTATACTAAAATAAACTATATTATGCAAATTATGCTAAATTCAACTAAAACATATTAATTTATACTAAAATAAACTAAAAATTTAATATATCAACTATTTCCAAATTTTAATATTTCAAAAAAATATATATAATACTTATAGAGTTATAGTGCCCAAACAGAAAATAAAAAATAAAAAATTCTCCGGTCATTTAATGGCCGGTTTCCATTTAAATTAGGACCGGCCATTTAATGGCCGGTTTGAGTATTTTTATAAATATCAAGCTAGGTTGTGTATATTTATAATTTTATATTTAATTTTTCATATACCCTTCAGCTGTTGAATTTCTTATTTATTCCTCTACTCTTAGTTATATCTCACATATCCCTTAACTCTTATTTTTTTTTTCTATTTACCTTTTGAATTAATAACATACAATAAAATATTATCTAATTTATTTGCTTCTTATTCTACCCTTTTTCTTTTTCTTTGTCTTGTTCTCGTTTTGCTCTGTTCTCTTTTCTAGTTTCCGTTCGTACCAGTTTTCTGATAGTTTGGTTTTCTGTTAGGGAAAGAAAAGTGGATTGGAGAGAGATAATAAAACGAGAGCAAATGTTAAACAAAGAAAAGAAGTTAGAAGGGCTGGTGATGTTGCAGCAAAACCAATGGATGAAGAATTGGATAAGATCCAACCGGAGCTCCTTTATGAGAAGCCAAGAAGGGTATAAATGTATAATACTGAATTCACCGTTTTTTTTTAATTACATCTCAATAAATCGGAATTAAATAAGTACCACCGGAATTACTAAATTTATGATTATGTCACATTCGCGTAATGAATTTGCGGACGGATCGCCACCAGTTCGCATAATGGATTTGCAGACTGATTCGTTCCCGGCTTGACCCGGTCGACTGACCCGTTCTCTAAATAAATTTGCGAACAGATTCGTTCACAAGATAGTTATGCGCACCGACCTGTTCGCACTCTGGAGTGGACATCTTGAGTACCAAGTTTCTCGTTGCTCGATTTCTTCTTCTTTCATCCAAGCTACCTGTTTGTTTATAATTGAGCGGTTAAGGTTCAAATTTTACGATCATGATATATTTATCACAAATAGCATCAAACAAAGATATGTAGAACTTTGGGGCATATTTTCATTGCGTATTATTATTTTAGTTTGAGTCCTTAGGTGCTATGGACCGAAATTTTTATAAATATTCAAAAAAATAATAAATTTCAGACTTTGTGCCGGATTTTAAAAATTGTCCAAATCATGTGTAGAATCCGGCATTTATCTGGTTTTTTATTGAATTGTTTGATTTCCATTAATACGCTTTTGATTTTCTATCTTTATAATCTTTGTGGATCATGTGATACTTAGAAAGGATCAATGTTGCAAATAACAATTTACGGTCATTGGACGGACGAGGTATCACCAAGCGATTGATCAGTGTGCGGCCGATTAATCAGAATTATGCAGATAATATAACATTTTTATTAAATTTATGTACATATATTACAATTTATTAAAAATAATTTATTTAACTCGTTAAACTTATCAAATAAACTTAATTTAACTTAGCTCTATTATTATTATAACATGATACTATACTTATTTTTTCTTAACGCATAAGTATTTTACACATGTAAGTAACGCATTTATTTAATGAAAAAAAAATCAAGAATTAAGCTTTTTAAAATACCAATAACATATTATTTGAAAGAAATAAAATATTTCAACATGAAATCACTAAATTTAGTTTATGATAATGTGCAACTTAGTTTCATAAATAAGCATGTTGCACTAATTGAAAAAATTGCATCAGTAAGTAAGAAAAATATGTGGTATATAAATAACATAATAATTAATCAATTTCAATGTAAGGAAAAAAAAAACATATATAAAAAATATTGCATGTATGTTCAAGTACAAATAAAATTACAATACATGATTTATAAAACTTATTATCACACACTATCACTAGAAAAAAAAAATATTCTCTGAAATAAATGAAAATAAATGAACGATTAATTAGAAAAAACCGCCAATTTATCGTATTTATTTGCAAACAAGAATCCGTTAAGTGTATTCGTAACGGTTTAACCGCCGTTAACTATTAAACAGCTGTTAAAACCGTTTTTTACAATACTGGAAAGGATATAGGAATTGAATTAAGTTCTACTCATCGACAGTCGACAGATATAAATCGAACGGTTAATGTTTGTTTTATCTTGCGTCCGAGATAGGAGCAAATCACATCCGTACGTAATTATTACACTTTCTACCCTTTTTTTGTATTTAGTACCTCAACAATTTATGTTTTGCAAGTATTTCTTAATAAAAGAAAAAGATTGAAATGTTGTTCAAGCAAATATATCTTTGAGTGGGAATTTTGTCTATAGTGAAAACTAAACAGAGAAAAAGAAAGTTTTGAATTCATGATTTTATTTCATTCTTGATTAATCTTTACAATGTACAGTTTACCTTTATTTATAGAGAAATGGATTTACATCATCTAATCACGGTTAGACTCTTTAATCAGAGTTCTAACTAACTCACACCCTAACAGCCACTGTAACAAATATCTTAACAGTATGTACTAACTAAGTTCTACTAATCAACAACCACTGGAACAAACATCTTAACAGTATGTACTAATATCTTAACAGTATGAAAGAAGAAGAAATCGAGCAACGAGAAGCTTGGTACTCAAGATGTCCACTCCAGAGTGCGAACGGTTGGTGCGCATAACTATTTTGTGAACGAATCCGTCCGCAAATTCATTTAGAGAACTGGTCAATCGAGCGGGTCAGGTTGAGAACGAGTTAGTCCGCAAATCTATTACGCAAACGGGTGGCGATCTGTCCACAAATTCATTACACAAACGTGGCAGAATTATAAATTTAGTAATTCCGGTGATATTTATTTAATTCTGATTTATTGGTGTGGTAATTGAAAAAAAAAGGTCTGATTTCACAATTTTATACTCTTTTTTTTGTTTTAATGCTGTTACAATTCCTTTTCTATTGCAGAGAAGCTTTGTCTTTTTTTTTTGAATGAATCAGAGAAGCTTTGTCAGGAGCTGCTTGACTGGATGTATTGGACTGAGCTGCCTTGCCTGAGAAAACGATCGTATAAATTAAGACTTAAAGTAGATTTAAGAGAAAGAACAAGGGTAGAATGAAAACAAATAAATTAGATAATATTTAATTGTGAATTATTAATTTAAAAAAAAAAAAAAAAAGAAAAATAAAAACTGAGGGATATGTGAGATATAATTAAGAGTAAAGAAGTAAATAAAAAATTCAACAATTTTTGAAGGATATATAAGAAATTAACTCTAATAAAAATGTCGGAAGATGATTCATTGCAGTCTTGCAGAAGACACTTTTCATAAAAATCCAGAAATGTTTTTGTTTTAATGTGCTTTTTCATACAAAAGGTCAAAATAAGACAAATTAATTAACCAGATGAAACGGGTAATATTAACCTGGTTTACTTTTAAAATCCTCAGAGCTACTCAAGAGCTTAATATGTTATAAAATTAAATGATATTGGAGTTTATGTCTTCTTTTAAAAAATATATAAAAGGAATTTGTAAACCAAATAAAACATTGGTTGTTCCAGTGGTGATGTTAACACTGAGATATCTAGTACTAAGTAGAGATGTTTATTTTTACCATGACTAAAATGACTAAATTTTTTACACATGTGACTAAAATTGCGGAGAATAATTTTGACATGTTAGCTCCGCCATGACTTGTTATTTTTTATCATATTAAATTATTCTCTGATTGGAATTTTAAGTTTGTTTAAGAAAGGAAAAAAAATGTAAAAAATTGTAAAAATACAATTCAGTGCAGAAAAAATTATGCTTAAAATAAATTTGTTGATCGCAATTTAAATTGATTTCAGAATAAATAAGACAAAATTTATAGTGTTTTAGTTATATAGTCACTTTTTGTCTCACGCCGTGTTCTATATCACTTCGTACAATGATCAGGTCAGTACACGTGTCATTTTTTTTTTTCCAGAAAGCAATCACAGTACGTAAATAACACACGTACCACAATATGTATCATGTTGTGTTGTGTCATGAAAATATTTTTTCTTTAGAAATTAAGAAAAAATGAAAGAGAGAAAAACAAAAAAGAGTACATTATATTTTAAATTGGTAGGAATCCTACTGATCCAAATTTAATTTTCTTTCTTTTTTAATTTAATACATATATAGATATAATTATTATATTAGATTTCTAGTAAAACGTAAAAGATTTTTCAAAAAATAGATGAAATATTTCTACTATATATAGATTTTAAGATACTCTATTTAATTTTCTCAAAAATACAATCTAGTTTAAATCGGTATTATATCGAGGTGTTGCAAGGTAAGGTGAAAAGGCGATTTTTCAGGCAATTCTTGGCAATTTTTGGTGATAGTTAAAATTAAAAAAAAGAGAGGAAAAAACGAAAACGAAAAGGAAAATTATTAGATCTACACCACATATATGTCAAGATGTCGCGATCGTGGGCTCGCCAACTCCAATTTCTCAATTCTAAGGCTTTACGCCCAACTGTAAGCTTGGATGGGCCATCAATGGCGAATGGGCCGTATAGATCAGCCTTGTTGCGCACACCTGAGACTCGACCGTTGTCAAAAGGTAATCCAACCGTTGTACCGCGTGCCACGCTGATCCACAGGCGGGTGCAAGCAATTCGTGCTAAATCCACTGCAACAAATCCCATTTGTATCAGGTGTGGCTCACCAGGTCACGTGATTCAACAGTGTCGAAATGCACAGTTGTGCTTCGTATGCAACAAATTCGGGCATAAAGGGAAACAGTGCTCAGAACACCCTTATCCAGTGCCAAAAAGGTGGGAAAACCTTCCGTCTAACCCTAGAAACTCCGATCTACCACCTCCCCGCCACCGATCTAACCCTACACTACCTCTCCGACACTCCACTACCATTTTACACCGACCTCGTGTAGCTCAAGTGGACAATCCGTTACCTACTCCAATGGCCTACCTCGCTCTGATCACACAGCTCGTGGCCACTCAGCGCTCGCTTGCTGTTGAGGTGGCGTTACTGCAAAGCTTTGTCCTCGATGACATTGCTGCATGGGGACCCGGTCGAGTTGAATCTGAGTTACAGAAGGCTCATCGCAAGTACAACTAGATCATGGCAGTTTTTGATGATTTCAAATACCTGATTAAGGCCCCCGAACAAGCCGTGGCTTGACTCCCTGACAACGCTTGGTTTTTTACACTTGGAATCAGTCAAGTTCCCGGTGATAGCATGGGAATGCGAATTTGGGCAAGGTATACCTCTTGAGGTCATCTGGGTTAGGGTTTATGGATTTCCAATGGTCATGAACGAATGGGTGGAAATCGAACATGTGTTCAACCCTTTTGGAGCATTCCTCCTGGAGATCGACACAGCAACCGATAACGGGTATGACGTACGCTTCCTGCAATTGAAAATGGAAGTATGTGATAAAAATTACATCCCGAAACAACATCTGGTTCCCCTCTGCCAGATCGATGGTCGTTGGTCATTATACGATCTGGAAATTGAAATTGAGACTCCCCAAACAGAAAACTTGAATGCATGGGCACGCTGGAGAGATGGTCGGTCGTACCCTAATGGCACTGAATTCGGTCAAAAGCCATCTCCTGACATTACTGGTACTAGACCTGGAACCGGTACCAATGAACCGAATATGTTTGGTACTGGTCATGCTGGAGCACCCTCCCCCCCCCCCCCCCCTCCCCTCCCTGGTGGTCGCCAACATACTGACAACACTGCTTTACCTTCTGACAAGGTACCCAATGGAAAAGGAAAGCAAATTCTGACAGTAGAAGAGGATATTGCCTCTTTACAGCTTGATTTTGCTCTATGGGCTCAATAAGTGCAACAAGGCCGAGTAACATTCCTGGTAATGTTTCTGATATACTGCCTCTCCTATTGGCACACCAGAATGCTCCCACTGAGACAGTTGACCCCAATGTGACAGTACATGATAACAATGGCAACATACCACCTCTCTCCGGGGCAGAGCATAGTACCACCTTGTTAGTTTGTAATAATCTAGAAGTCAATAATACGATAATTTATCATAAAGCTTTGTTCATGAATTGGATGATTAATATCATTTTGTTGCCTTGAGTATTATTGCATTTATGGATCATTTCGAGTTCATGACTGAAATTGTGAAACTCCATAATATAGATGATATATACTCTTAAAAGGTCACTAACCAAGGTAATTAGCAGGAACACTAATTACCGCGAAAAGGTTAGTATGTGGATTAAAAGATGGTTAAGTTTTACAAACCACCTGACACGAGATGTCATTTTAATCACATAGATACATGTTCTAGGAACATGGAATTTGACAGACCCCGAATGAGACATTAAATAGAATTGTGTTCGTGTCATTAATGTTTCTCATTCAGTGTCACGTTCTAAAGTATGAGGTATTTATCGTTCCCACTAAGAAATATGTATGTGTGATTGCTATCTACCGCTGTCCGTAAAAAGCAGTCATAACGGTAGCATTCCCATATGTATAGCTTAGCTGAGGAAGTGATAGTCTACCAAAAGTACTATTTGTCCCTCGTATCTCTATACGAGCTATAGCATCACTGGGCCCCTTGATAGAGTTAGATTATCTGCTAGGGGTATAATTACAAGAGTAATTATATTTGATAATCTGCTCAAGATCAAGAAAAGATTCAGTTAGCAAGGATGACACACATCTACCTTGAAACTGATCTGATAGCTATGAGACAGAAGAACAGACACAAGTAAATTGTTTACTGGATCGTGATATTGTACAGTACAGCATCATCTGTGTAATTGGATGGTCATGATGTGTTGCCAGACGCCACCCATGATTATAGAAGTTAAAACAGTTTTAACTCTATTTACCAACATAACACAGATCCTATTGGGTCACACCATATAGGAGCTAATTGGAGAATCTCATTTTGATTGATTATAAATTGGTTATGATCAATGATAAGATGGTTATAATTAATTATACGTGTTATAATTAAATTATAAATGTTATGTAAAAATAACAAGCAAAAACATTGGTTAATTTATAAACGTGTGTGTGACACGTTGTATAAAAGTTAACCGGTTAATTTATAAATGTGCAGGACACATTGTATAAATTACCGAAACAACAATCGCAAGAAAAATATATATAATTATTCAGAATAATTATACGAATATTATTTGTGTTCGGGCCGAGGGCATTCGGATCTTTTCAGATTCGTCCTTATTTGCATGACATGTCATCGATCCTATCCAGATGACACGTCATCGATACCGAAACAAATAACCGCAAGAAAAATATATATATAATTGTTCAGAATAATTATACGAATATTATTTGTCTTCGGACCGAGGGCATTCGGGTCTTTTCAGATTCGTGCTTATCCGCATGACGTGTCATTGATCCTATCCAGATGACATGTCATCAATCCTATCCACAAGGGCAAAATGGTCATTTCACACCTATGCCACCTTGCATGTGTAGAAACATGGAGAAGAGTGTGGAAGGGTGTGGAAGGGGTATTTTGGTCATTTCACATATAAAAGGATGAGGTGTCAATGGCATACCTTGTAAATAGGCATATGTTGAGGGGTATTTCGGTCTTTTGCGAACCTCCTCAAAAGCCTATAAATAGAGGGGTGCATGTAGAGAGAAAAATCACTAATTCACTTGTATCGTTTCGTGCAGAATCGAATCGATATTTTCTCTCTTTCTCGGTTTCTCTCCCAAATAGTGTTTCGGTTGAGAAAAGAAAGTTATACGTAGTTGACGTATAATCTTGCGGGTTGTTGTGGAGTATATTTACGGGATCGATGAATAGTGTTTCACCGAATTTAGCGGTATGTCAGTTTTGCTCATTTGATGAAACTGAGTAACTGAAAATTCGTGTTTACGGGTTTTCGTCTTTTTCCCGTGAATAGTGTTTTTGGAGAATTCCGCGGTTTACGATATTTCTGGCAGAAGAAATTAACCGCTCTCTGGTTAGTCCTGGTGGATAACCGATAGAGGCATCAGACGTCTGATGCTCCGAGACGAGTCGATTCCTTCCGTGATGTAGCTCTACACGCTCGGTCTGCATTCCAACTGTGATTTGGAAACAAGGTATAAATATGTTATATTAATCTATTTAATTGGTAAGTAGATTAAAGTTTTAGAAATCAATCATGGAGTAGATCTGTAAAAGGATTAAATTGGGTTTTGATGCCAAAGGAATACTGAAGGTGGACCGCCTTGGAAAGTTTCCTGACATACCCCGTTTAATCCTGAGCTTAAGTTGGCAGTAGAAATTTTTGTTCTACGGTCATTCCGCACCTTAAGCCTAAACGAGTTTTGGTTACCGCAAAACCCCAAAAGTGGTATCTGAAACCCAACACACCTCTCTTCCACCCGATACTGTCTCGGCTATATTGCCTCTCTTACTGCCAAATCAACCTTGTCCCACTGCATCAACAGTTCCTTCTGTGCCAGTAACACTTCCCAAGGCCACAGGGCCTCCCCCTGATACACTAGACCCAGCAGTACATTCTTCTCCTCCATCAAACCACACTGATCCAGCCACTGATCCAAATTCCACCCTGACAACAACTGTGGCACTGAATACAAACCCATCCTCTCCTCCATCTCCGAAAATTCCAGCTCCTCTGTCCCCCCACACACCACCACATTCTGATAGTGAGGATAGTGATAACATCCCCATTGCTACCTTAACCAAAAAACTTCATCCTTCCTCAAAGTCAAAAACCAAATCTCCAACCAGTAAATCCACACCACCTTTTTTTAACCTTACACCCAATCAGCAAATTTGGGCTTAAAGACTCAAGAAATTCCCTCCTAAAGGGGATAAATCTAAATACACCTGAGGGAGAAAACCAAAGAAAACCAACCATCTATCAGTTAAGAAACAGGTGACATTTGCTAGTAAGAAACCAACCTCTCCACCTGGCAGTGGGACCACTTCTCGGAGTAGTGCCAGAATTCGCACCGCACACCTCAGAGCTGGTCCAGGATCCAATCCTGACAAAGCCATACCCTTCTCTGATTCTGACACTGAAGAACTTCCCATTCCTACACCAGAGATACCTGCTCCTGTAGGACTTAGAAGAAGTCTCCGAGTCACAAACCAAGCTGACCCTGATTCCACCATGAGCAAAGCCAGAAAGAGGAAACAGGCCAGTGGGGACAATGCTCAGTCCTCAGGTATCCCTCTCCTTAATACCTATCCTTATTCTAGACTTAGCTTAGAACAAATAATCACACTTTTCCAGGTATATAATATTAGATTAGGCTCCTCATCTATGGATTGTAAATTCTTGATAGAACAGATACAACTTATGGATAGAAGCCGTTTTGAGCTAGTAGTTAGAGAATTACTTAACTAATCTAAAACACAGAATACAGTAGTTACTCTAGATTTAGCACAACTTAGTTGTAGGACACTAGAGACACAATTATAACTTAGATGAAATTACTTAACTGGAACAGTAGAGGTCTTAATTCTAGTAGTAAGAGGCGGAGACTTAGGGATATGATCATAGATAATAACATCGATTTGATAGCCATCCAGGAAACTAAAAAACCTTCTTTTACAAATAGATGTCTAGCTGATATTTCTACCAAATTTGATATCTTGTTTTTGGTTCCTTCCATTGGAAGATCTGGATCCACATAGATTTAGTCTAAATATAATTTTAGAACATAAGCTAGACAATATCACCTGGCAACTAACCATTGTATATGGTCCTGTCTTGCGACAGCATAAACAAGCCTTTTGGGAAGAACTTACTCTACATAGAGAGGATTCTAACCTAATGTGGCTTATTTGTGGTGATTTTAATTCCATTAGACTTAGACAAGAGAAGTCAGGATCCAATTTTGACATTGGTCTTAACCGGCTCTTTAATGATTTTGTGCAAGAACACCGGTTAGTAGAGCACAAACTGACTTCTAGAAAATACTCATGGTCTAATGGGAGACAGTTTGCATTGTTAGATAGGATTTTCTCCACTCTAGACTGGGATACTCAATACCCTGATAGCTCTATTTCTGATCTTAGTTGTAATGCCTCTGACCATTGTCCCCTCATTTTGCAAACCTTTTCGAGGATTCCCCCTCATATACAGTCATTCAAATTTGATCCCCTTTGGTTAGAACAAGAGGATTTTCTCGGTCTCCTTTCTAAATGGTGGCAAGAAAAACTTTTACAACCTCTTAACATAGCTAAATCCTAAAACCACAAACTCAAACATGTTAGGAAAAAAATCAAAGGATGGACCAGAAACTTCTATGGGGCTAGAAAAAGAGAAAAACAACAACTCCTTTCCCTGTTACATAATTTTGAACTGATTAAGGAAAATAAGGAATTAACACAGGTAGAGGAGGAAGAATGATTACTGTATACCAATCTATTAGACGATATTTATCATCAAGAAGAGGAATCATGGAAAATTAAGTCCAAACAGAAATGGTTAGAGGCTGGTGATGCTAACACCAAATTTTTCCACACAGTAACTACACATAGATCTAAGAAAAATAGGATTAATTCTTTAGACATTAATAGACACACCACTTCTGATCCTGAGTCCATTCAACAGCATATCCTAACTTTTTATAAGGAACTGTTAGGCACACCAGGGATTAAATTTGGCTTTTTAGAGGACCAATTCTGGGTCCTAGAAGACAAACTCAAATCTCTGGAACAATGGTCCTTAGAAAGACCATTCACAGAAGAGGAATTGAAGCAGGCTTTATTTGCCTCTGAACTAAATGGTGCCCCTGGACCTGATGGGTTCACATTTAAATTTTATCAATTCTTTTGGGATGTGGTCAAATCAGATCTTATGATACTCACACACTACTTTTTTTAAAACAACCTTGATTTACACAAAATTAACAAATCTTGTATTTGCCTCATCCCAAAAAAAAGATGCCCAACTCATTACTAAATTTATACCTATTAGCCTAGTTAATTGTAGTTTTAAATTACTTTCCAAACTTCTTACTATAAGATTAGAACCTATTATGTTTAGAATCATAGATCCTAGCCAATCTGCATTCATTAAACATAGATTCATTCTAGATAATGTTATTCTTAGTCAAGAGATCTTATATTCCTATCAAACAACTAAACAACAAGGGGTAGTAGTCAAAGTGGACTTTGAGAAAGCCTATGAAAAGATCCACTGGGACTACTTACTTGAAGTTTTGGAAAGTAGGAATTTTGGTTCAAAATGGATACAATGGATTACACACTGGTTATATAGTTCCCAATCTAGTATTCTTATCAATGGTCACACCACTGAATATTTCTATTGTAAACGAGGAGTTAGACAAGGTGATCCACTATCACCATTTCTGTACATCTTGGCTGCTGACACCCTCAGCAAAATTTTCTCTAAAGGTAGAGACCAGAATAGAATAATAGGATTATGACCACCTTGTTTACACAATAAATCAATAACCAATTGCCATTATGCTGATGATACTATTCTCTTCTTATGTGCCAACGAAGAAAATATAGAATCAGCATGGTGGGCCATGATGGCATTTGAGATTCTGGAATAAAAATCAATTATTCTAAAACTTCTATGTACCCAATTCATGTTGATAGAGACTCAAATTTCCACCAGTTCTTTAGATGTCAATGGGGCTCCTTTCCTTTTCTATACTTAGGCCTCTCTTTAAGTAATAAAAAATTAACAATTCTAGATTGGCAGTTCTTGGTTAGATAAAGCAGAACATAGGTTACCTAGCTGGAAAGGACAATTGCTTTCTCTAGGAGGTAAACTTACCTTAGTAAATTTTTTTTTATCTTCTATTCCATTGTACACATTGTCAGTTTACAAAGTTCCCATTACAATCTTGAATAGGATTGATAAAATTCGCAGACAATTCTTATGGCAGGGTAGTCAACGATCAAGGAAAAAATACATTCTCATGAAATGGTCAGTAGTGTGTTTAGCTAAACAACTTGGTGGTATGGGGGTATTAAACTTTAGAGAAATGGACATATCACTGTTACTTAAGTGGTGGTGGAAACTCAAAAATCCCCACTATAATGGGATTTGGAAAAACTTGATCATGATCAAGTATTACAACCAGCATACACCTTACAAATCTTCATTTTGGTTAGCTATTAGTAGACTAGAAAATCTAGGAAATATGAGTATTAGTTATGAACCAGGAAATCAGAATTCTACTGTTAGGTTTTGGGTAGATTTATGGTACCAACAATGTACACTAGCTACCAGATTCCCCCAAATTTACAATTTATGTACCAATAAAGATATACTATTATCTGAAGTATTAGATACTCATGGGGGGCTATAGAGTTTAGGAGAACTTTAGTTGGAGTAAATTTGACTAACTGGGCCAGTGTACTATTCCTCATTAGTAATACCACTCTTCTACCTTCTTTAGATACACTTCAATGGAGGTGGAAAATTTCAGGAAAGTTTACTACTCATTCTATTTACCTTTTGCTTAATCATAGAGGCATATTAACTCCTAATCCTCTCATTTGGTGGATCCTACCAGTACCACTAAAAATTAGAGTGTTCATGTGGCTCACAATGCATCAAAAAATCCTCACCAAAGATACATTGACCAAAAAATGTTGGGTTGGTAATCAACAGTGTCAGTTCTGTTCTGAACATGAAACCAGAGATCATCTCTTCCTTAATTGCTTCTTTGCCCAACAGGTTTGGTTTTGGTTAGGGAAGAGCCATAATTTCTTTCACCACTGGCATACATGGGATGATATCTATAACTATGCAATCTCACTTTCTCCAGTTGAATGCAGAGGTCTTTTAATAGTTCTTAGTGCAGTATGTTGGACTATTTGGAAATATAGGAATGACCTATGTTTTAATGAGTGTGCACCTAAATCTGTTAGAACTATCATTTTTCTAATTAAATCTCTAATTGATTACTGGATAGGTAAAATGAAGAAACAAACAGCTAAGACTGCTCAGTCCTGGATGCCTGTGATCGAAGATGCTGTGCCCTTAAACATCATTCCACCTGACAGAGAGATGATGTTGTATGCTCCTCCTGACATGGCAGTTATTGAAGTTTCATCACCTCCTGATGATGCATGAATCTACACTTACAGCTCTTCTAATGCTTAGTTTAACATTGAGTGAATTAAGTCTTGTTGATTGTGTTTACTTTTGGTTTATTGCCTCCAATAAAAACTGGATGCATAGTAGGTTAATGGTTGGACGTTTATATTTCTTTCTGTCTGTTGCTTTGAACTATCTTACTCGGCCATTTGAATGATGCCACTTTTGTAATTGTCATATTTTAGTAATAGAATGGGCTCTAGCCTCTTTTTAAAAAAAATCGGTATTATTTCTACCAATCAAAACTTTTTATTTTTAAAATTAATAAAAATCCTATCTATCTTTCTGTCTATCAAAAATATAATGTAATCTTTATGTTTCTCTCTCCCTTTTTCTTAATTTCTACAGATGAAAACTTTCCTGTTGTCATGATTTCACGCAGTGATATATTTTACATCTCCAATCCTAAGTTCATGAAATTTTGTTGACCGTTTCCATTTGTAATACGTGGACATGATATACAATAATACAACTTTTAAAAGAAATTGTTAAATAAAAAGGAATTGTGAACTACTTTGCTGCGAATCTCCTTTGCTCCTCGATTTTGATGCTTGTTATAGGCTTCAAGGAATCCCTAATTCCCTGTGGACTAAAAGTTAATAGCTTCATTGCCTAGTTGTCGACATAGATCCTTCTTCAGTGAGACAGTGACTGTTTAACCTTTGCTTATGTTGACACTTGACACAGAAAAATGCTCCAATCATAAGAGGGAGCTTAATTAAATTGCGGTGTGACAACTGACAAGTGAAGGTACTTTTCATTCCTACTCTAAAAATATTATAAAAAAAATGATTATTATGTTATTTTCTTAAATTATAAAAATACATTTATAAGTAAAAATAATTATAAAATTAAATTCCATTATAAATTTTTATTTCGCCTTATAATATTTTGAAAATTTTATTTTAGAAGTTAAAAATGATTTTTTTTTTCCCAAAAATAGATGAAAACGCATCAACAGTACAGTTTCATAAAGTGCATGTTTTTGGGCTCACACTAATAACGTGATTCTAGTGTTTTCCAGACCTTAAACCCTATTCTAACCACTTATTTGTCTGAAAATTGCTGAAGCCATTATTGGTATGATTCTAGTGCTTTTCAAACCTTAAACCCATCATCACCACATATTTGCTCGAAAGCTGAAAATTCCATCTATTTTTCAAAGGAAAAAAAAAAAAACAATCAATTCAGAAATAAACCCCCTTTCCCAAATACTTGATGTTTTTAATTTCTAAAACAAAAAATTATTTCAGAAGAATACCCATTCAACCACTGAAGATATCCAGACTCCGGGTTGAATAGGATGTGTAGCTACAATACTGTTTAACAAATTAAAATGGTGGGTAGTTGGGGAAGGTTTAAAGCAAAATTTTTAAGAGAAATAAATCAAGGCACTGAATCCCCACATTTTCTCCATGTTCATGCAACCACTCAGCCTTTTACAGTTGGGATCCAGCCGAACAAAAAAAAAAAAAAAAATCAATCTCAAGCCAACTCAACTCAACACACATCTCTCTGCAATCTCAATCAATGCTGAAAGAGAGGCCAAGAATCCAAAGAAATAATAAGCACCTCTCTGCAAGTAATAAATAAGCGTAAATGGTAAAAATCTAATGCCACCACCATCAGTCACCGCTTCTTCGGTTAATAGCCAGCGTGAAATAAATCAAAATCATTGTGCCAAGACTTGATCTGCAACAATTTTTTTTTCCAGGAAATTATTAATTATCACAGCAGCACAATTTTTTTTTTTACTTCTCATCTTGCTAAATATTAAAAAGTGAGGCTATAGTACTGCATAGCGCAAATTGGTTCGTACTATAGATCAATATTTCCATTTTCAAAGTTTAATTAGTTGGTCTGAAATTGTCCAACATGATCTCCATAAGAAAATGTCCTTGAAGACCATATTTTATTTTTTTTACATTTTTTTTTTAGATAGATAGAAAATCACTACTCTTGAATGGTCTAGAATTTTTAGGTGAATTAATTTTCTACCTATCTAAAAAAATAGTAAAGAACTTGTTTAAAGTAATATATTTTGATCAAAGAGTACATTTTCATATAGAGATCATGTTGAATGGTTCAGACCTAAATTGATCCATAGTAGGAACCAATCCGTGATATGCATAGTACCATAGCCTCATTCATTATTACACATTGATGTATTAGAAGTTCTCTAAATTTTTTTTCCTCAATTGGGTAAGGAAGCTTTAATTCTGAGTGGGTCTGTGAAAAGCTGGATGACCCAGTTGATAAAATGCAGAGCACGAGAGGTGAATTTAATGAGGTTACTTGAATATAATCCAAACAAGGATTCAGAATAATGTAAGACTATTGTTATTTTGGTTAATTTTTTTTATTTCCATTTGGACCACTTCTGATACAATTTTTGGAAACCCTATTGCTTGAAAAACAAAATTAGAGGAACACAGGAGGTACTTACACAGTGGCGAAGAAAAGGACTATTTTACGGGGGTTAATTGGGGCAAGTTGATTGAATCTCTTGTATCTTGAATCACCTATGTCGTTTAAAGCAGGGCTAGTTGCCGTGCAAGGGGATAGGATGGAACTTTTATTTTGTACCAATGGCAGTTTCAACTGCTCCAGCTGAGATGGTATAACTACAAAATCGAAATTATACTAAATTAGTTGATAAATCTAATCAACAATAAGTAATGGATGATTTAAGTTATCACATATTATCCAGCAATTGGCTACAGTTGACTAAAAGATGATGCATCTCATCATTTTCTTTTTCCCAACAGGTCCACTAATTGTTGCTTTTGAATTTAAAATCCTTTCATGATTAGGCTTGAAGAACAAGCATGAATGATTTTGTCTGTGTGCCTAATAAAGAAATAAAATAAAAAAATATGCACCTTTAACAATCAGCTTTTTAGCTCCATCTTCTGTCTCATACTCCTCACCTCCCCTTCTATCCATTCGGTTTGAACCCTTTCGAGAAAGTGCTCTCTAAAATTAAAAAAAAAAAAAAATTGAATATTCAGAGAATTTTCTTTCATGTTTAATACAATATAAAGAGCAACTGTAACTCAATTTTTTAAAAAAAAAATTCAGACTCACCATCACTTTGGGGCTGCCAGAGCAACATTTATCACTTGTATGAGTAAGTCCTTCAATATCTAAAACCAAATTTCCACTTTTATCCATTGTATTTACCTGATTCTGAAATAAATTTTAAACATAATTAAGAATTGAACAACTATTGAATATTTAATAATATATAATAGTTAGCATGCAATTAGCTGCTCTAATTTGTACCATATTTTTCTGCTTCCCCATCTACCCAACATTGCATCTTACCAATTTTTTCCTGTTTACCTAGTCTTCCTATCTACCAACCATTTCATTTACACTAAGTTCCAACCAACTATAGGCCCACTGATATATGGTAATATTTTTTGTTTATACTGTGATTGAAATTACCTGCAGCAATGCTTCTTCCATAGAAATTTACCAAGCGAGAGGCTCCAAAATTGAAGCTTATAGTGGTCTAATTTTAACCTGCCAGCAAACAAGAAAATGTCAAATCAGGTTGGAGAAATGAAATTCATAATGCAAGGAGATCATATCATTGTATAAGAACGGTACACGATCAATTATTGCTGTATATTATACATGAAAGTACAGTATTTTAGTACCACATTACAGAAATAGATAAGATCTCTTTGCAAAATAAATGGGAAATGAAATAATAAGATAGAATCACAATGGATCAGATCTGTACTACCTTTCAAAGCTTCTCTTCTTGGATATAGCTAGAAATCAATCGCCAAAACCCATAGAAAGTTCAATCTTGAGAGAAACCTCAGATGGTCTAAGGAGAGAAGAAGAAAGAGAGAGAGAGAGAGAGAGAGAGAAATAAATAGGCATTTCCCAAAATAGCAATTCCTCTCCAAAATACAAGGATCAATATCTAAAAAAACAGAAAAAAGAACCTTCTTTTCCAAATTGCCGTCGTTGGGTGCGTGGTGACAGAAGATATGCTCCAAATTTATTTTCTTTTCCTGGAAAATTCTGTTGGAGATGTCGACGCTTAGTTAGCTAGAGCGAGAGAGAGAGAGAGAGAGAGAGAGGAGCGATGGCTTCGGACAAAGGGCTGAACTGAGAAGAGGCACGGATACCAAGATAGAGAAAGGAGACAGTGTTGTCAGGTGGATTTGTTGTTTATGAGTATATATCTACCTTTTGTGTCTATACCTCTGAAAAAATTATACTCATCTCGTCGTCAAGTGGATTCCACTCAGGTAACATAATATATATTTTTTAGATTCAAACCGTCCGATCAGAATCCGGACAAATCCGGTTCCAAGCGGAACGCACGAGGTTCTTTTAATATTCGTATTGATTCTGATCGGACAGTTCGGATATAAGCAGAAATATTCTGTTACCTTACCTAAGTCCATATCCTCTGATGTAATCGTCCGCCTGAATCCAACCTTTTTATGTGAATGCAGAGAATTCATCTGTGCAGCGGGTTGTGAGAGCACTGGACCATAGTAACAAATAAATAGTTCGGATTCGGTTCGGATCAAAAATTTATAATTTGAAAATAATTCAGTACCACAAAGAAGAAAAATAAAATCAAAATAACACTAACAAAAATTATTTTTCTTCACGTTTTATTCGTGAATAATTTTCATTTTATTTGATGTTTAGTTCGGAAACATTGAAAAAACGAATTAAACACAAATAATTCGCAAATTAATCGCGTACATTACTATGCACTGGACAAGCTTTCTTCTCGTTAAACAAAAATACGATTGTGTATATATATTTGAAGATATAATTCGAGGCATTTATTCATTTTTATGATATTCTACTAGATATCTTCAATTAAAATTATAGATGTCACATTGATCATACATACAAAATATTAAAACTAAACTACTAAAGATTTAACATTATTCAGTTGAAAGCTAAATAATTTCATTGGTTCAAACTTATTACATATTTAAATAGAGAATGCCCCTATATTTCTAGCTTTTTCTTTATTTGATTCATGATATTTATTTTTAAAAATATAAGTTGAATAATTAAATGTACTTTAATATTACTAAAAACAAATTGAAATGCCGCATATCATATAAAATATTAAATGAATCTTGTTTGAATTGCGTTACCAAACCAAACTATATTATATTAGGTTGCAATTCACAAGACATTTGAATTGCGTAACCAACCTAAAATATATTAGAATACAATACACAACACATGATTTAGCATGCACCCAAATTTGCCTACCTTCCATTACCATCAGGCATCAGCCTCTTCCTTTTCTGTGTGTACTAAGACTACTAGTGTTATAATTATTATTTGTACTATGAATTGTTTCTCTTTGCTTTCTCCTCTGTTTGAAGAATGAGAAAAAGGTAGAGTGGCCCTTTAAGCAGTGCAATGTTTTGATTGCATAATCACTTTTTAATTTAGTGGTTAAAAATAACATTCTTTGTCAGAGAAGTCACATGTCAAAAATTCATTTGTTATTTTTATTTTATAAAATAGTTAGATGGTAATGCACAAATCTCTATCTCAAAGATAAAAGCTTGACCTTCAACTTTTCTAAAAAATTAATAAAAACATAATACCTTGATATTTTTTTAAGCTATGGTTAAGACAGACAAATTCATATTTCAGATCATGTTTATTGGGGCTTGAAGTCATTTTTTTTTTTATAAATTAACTTACTAGCTCATCACTTTGATTTTTTTTTTAATAAAAATTGGATGTCAAACTACCAAACAATTTTTTTTATTCACAAGGAATCCTTTTATCCGGATTTTGAACATGCAACTTCTTATATATAGAGAGAGCATTGTCTATATTACTAGGTCAAATACTGATTCTCCATCATTTTGAGTTATTGCTTAGAGTTGAATGAGATTGAAATTTTAACTTGCTGAATCTAAAAATATATAAGTTTTTAAACATTCAATATGATCTGAAAACATTATTATTCTCACTTTTCTTTTATTAGTCATGAGCATTGCACGGGAATCTCTTTAGTATTGTACGGTGAGACTCACTACTTCACGACTTCATATCAACTTAAAAATAATGTCTATTTGAGATAGCGCAGGGTCAGTATTATTTGTGCTTTGACATCCGTATATAGTTAAAAAATAATAATCTAAATTATTTCACTCTACATAACAATGCGTCAAGAGTAAAGCTAGGGTGTCATTAAAAAGATTTGGTGAGTACATCTCAAAAAATACATCATATTGACTTTAAACATCGAATTCAAACTGTTGAACTCTATGTACGTCATGAGTGATGCATGTACACGCAAAATTTAAAAAGTTTTGAATTTATTTTACAAGATCAAGGGATCAAAGGAATGAATCTTTTATAAGTTAATTTATAAATTATTTTATATATTCAATTTTTATCGTTTTTTTAGCTGCTTGACTTTACAGTAAATTTGAAATTTTCAAAATTCTATAATAAATGTGTTTGAGAGGTTAATGTACGAATTTAGACTAAAAGGCAAGCGTGCACGGGCGCATGAGCAAGGGGATAATGGCATGGACCTGGATCCAGCACTCCAGCAGTGATTTTGGACAACACGTGTATAAACCCAGATAATATTTCTATTTGATAAATTACACTTTGATTGATTAAATAGTAATGTTTTCATTATTCTAGAATTAATTTATTGTGAAAGAATACATGTTTGTATTAATTGTTGTTGCTCTCATATATACACCCCCCTGATTGTTGTGCACTTTGTACAATTTCTTGGTGGGGCCCATACCATTCATTAATACAAAATTTTTTTTTTTAAAATACACTATTACGCCGAAATTTTAGAAAATTCGAACGAAAATAATGACATAATGCAATGATAATATATACAAAGAACAGGGTCTTTAAAAAGGCACCGACCCATTCATGATTAATTGAGAAAATTTCCACCTCTAGATGTTTTTTTGCGCACGTATCACCAAAGGGCCAAACAATGGGGATGATTGAACTAAATCAAGGTTAGGGCCTTAGTGTGGGTTCCGTTGTACATTTTTTTCATTTTTAGAAAATATAAAATTATTTTTTAACAAACAATTGATTGTCTTTTCTTTTTTTATATTTACAAATAGAACAGACCGAACCAAAGTTTCGATTCAGGCATGAGTTGAACGAAACTTTAGTTCAGTCTCCCTCTTTTTAAATTGGATTCCAATCTGCTGCTATTCATATCCTCTTTATCTCTCTCTTCAAAGAAGAGAAGAGAGAGAAATAATATCACGTGAGAGAGAGAGAGTAAGAGAAGAGAAATAGAGAGAAGAGTATGGGAAATAGGATGGAAAATATAGCAGCGAATTTTGTTCCTTTCAAATTGAGTCTGCGTCTCCTAAAATAACTCAATTTTCGAGTTTTGATCCGGACCGTCTGATCAAAATTTCGGACAATTTTGATCAGTAGTGGAACACACACGGTCTTTAATATCAAATATTAGAGCAGATCAGACGGTTCGTCTCAAAACTCAAAACTTGAGTTACTTTAGGGGATCCAAACTTTTTCAAACTACCACATTAGTAGACTACACGTAATTTCACAAACTGGGTAGAACAAACAAAATATTTGATCACTCTTCATATCTGGGTTTCAAAAATCGAGTTGGCCGAATCAAAATTTTGGTAATTTCCTATATTCAAATTTTTTGTAGTAGAAAACATGTATTGATGCGAAAGGGGAAGGCCGAATCAAAGTTTCGGTCTCTCATGTGGTCATGTCTGAATTGAAACTTTGACTAATTCTTTATTATTTTTAAAGAAAAAATTTAATTTGTTTCTGATATATTTTTATTTTTTTTAGTACAAAATATGTATTGATGCAAAAGGAGAAGACCGAATCAAAGTTTCGGTCACTCATGCAGTCATGTCTAAACCGAAACTTTGATTCATTCTTTACTATTTTTGAAGAAAAATAATTTAATCTGCTTCTGATAAATCATTTCTAATGTTCTAAAAATAAAAAAGTTGTTCTGTTGTTTGTAAGCTACTGTGAACTTTCCACCGAAACAATCGCTACCTTTCATAGCTTACGCAACCAACAAACAAACAAGATGATAAACAATAGCACCACCGGCTGGATCTCTACCTTTTTGTACCTACTATTTCTATATGCGATACCAGCAAGGATAGATAATAAACAAAGATTTTGCTCGAAATATACAAGGCCAGTCAGTCCGTGATAGAAAAACAAATCACGCATTTCGTTCCCATTATTTAAACATAGATTTGATGGCATGGGTACGAATGAAACTATTGGAGATTTGGAGGTCGACCTTTTTACTGTATACTTATTATAAGATGAGTAAAGCTAATATATACTTAAGTGTACCAATGAACCCATACACTTAACTCTAGGACCGTACGATTAGCTTTGAGATTCGTGTATCACGACTTTTAAAGAATCTACACAAATCTCAAAGCTAATCATACGGTTCTAGAGTTAAGTATATGAGTTCATTGGTACACTTAAGTGTACATTAGCTTTACTCTTATAAGATATATTTAGTGAAATGGAGTTGGTGAGGACGTGAGGTTGATTGATAGTTCTAAATTTCTAATGTACGATGAGGTAATGTTTCTAGAATTTAATATTGAAACCTGTAGATGTAGCCTACGGGCATTTCAAACATCAAATCAAAAAAAAAAAAAAAAAAAAAAAACTATAGATGTAGGAAATTTTTTTTTTCTTGTCTAGAACAAAGTTATTAAGGAGTTGTCTACTAATGAAAATGTTGTTATATTATGAACAAAATATTCAGAAAAATATGAACGAGTTGGGATGATCTTGTCATGAATAATTATTAGCAAATCTGAAAAATAAAGGTCAAATGTAACATAGAACGTGAAATGAAATGAAATTCGCTTTCTATTTTTCTATATCTTATCCTCCTATTTTTTTCTCTGTTTTTATTTTTTAATTCTCAAAATATACCTTCCACTCTTCTCCTTGTTCTCCTCTTTTTAATCTTCTCAATTATTATTTTAGTTTTTTACATTTGAATTAAAACAAGGGTGCTCTAAAGCTCACCAATTTTTTTTGTGAGCTTAACTATAAAAATTATTGGAATTATTTTAAACAAAGAATCTAAATTATTAAAATTGATCTACTTCACGACTAATGCGTTTACATGTCAAATTTATAAAATTTTGAAATAATTAAGTATAAATCAATAAAAAAATTTATAAGTTAATTTTATTGCGTTTATTTTTTTTTAATTTTTTTTACTGCTTGACTTTATACTTAAATAATTAAAAAAATGAATATAACATGTAAATGTATCACTTGTGAACTAGATTGATTGCAACAATTTGAATTCGTCATTTAAAATTAATCTAATAAATTTTGAAGTCAAGCTCATAGTAGAATGAGGTTAAAAACACTCTACTTCCACTATTATATTTGATTCGTTTTCTTTTTTCAACTAATCATTAATTAGATCGACCAAAAGAAAACCAACAAATGACAATAAAACAAGTTCTCAATGCCAACCTTTAAATGATCAAAACCTTCAAATAGTTCATAGAAACAATATCTCAATCCTCATTTTTATCGGATCAAAAACATCCACAAGTTAATCTATACTAGATCATGTATAGATGGTTCCTGATTTCAATAATAAATCGCTGAGAATATCTCACTTTTGTTAAAAAATTAAAATCTATACTAGATCAAAAAGTTTACTATAACATATTTTCATAAATTCAAATCCAAACACTACTTTTAAATCCCGCTTATAATAAACATTCGATCTCTAGACATGATCTTCACAAAAATTCTATATTTTCACAAGTAAACCAATCCTATTTTCAAGTCGTCTTAGGTTAATATAGCGGCATCAAGATCAACTCGCCATCAAAATAAAAAACTCAACTCGTAAATATGCTAAAATCACATTAAATTAAGATTCAAGAGCATTACCATGTAACAATACCTTTACATTTTATTTATTCCAATAACACATAACCTGACCAGTTCTGTTCAGACTTTTATATTCTTAAAGCTAGAGACAGATCCAATAAGATAAGGAGGCAACTATCTCTCTAAATTTTGAAATTTTATAGAGATCTATATATTCCGACTAATTTTATTTTTTTCTGAAAATTTTTTTCTTAATGGATTTGAATTCGATTAGATATTTAAGCCCAATTCGATATTTTTTTATTCTGACAAAAATTCTGAATCCGCTCCGGCTTAAAACAAATTCATATCCTCCCTGGTACGGGACGAGAGAATCTTTTAGAATTATTGGATCTGGACCGTCCTTTTATCTTTGCACGAATCTCAAAACACAAATAATACTGAAAGCATAACGAATAAAATATGAAAGCATGCATGTCTCTTCCCTGGCCGACCAATTTACAAACCCTTGGATTTCATCAAAAAGATCTATTTTGTGGGGCCCCCAAAAGAGGAGCCCAAGACTACATGTAAGAAACTGGATCTTAGATGGACCTATTTCTATGGATCCAAAGTAACAAAACCATGGCAATAATGGCATTCGAGAGATCTAAAAAACACAAGTAGCGACCGACAACTGATCATCAGGTGACAACAAACAAAAGGTTTTTTACGGATGAAATACTTGTTTTGACAGTGAATAGATTACAGAGGCACCGACGGCTATCAGAATGAGTTCATATCCTCTGAGGTAACAGAATATTTCTGTTTGGATCTAGACCATTCCATCATAATTCGGACCAATTCAGTCTTTAGTGAAATGCACAGGATCACTTTAATATTTGTGCAAATTCTGATTGAATGGTCCGGATCTAAACAAAAATATTCGGTGGTGATATGAATTCTACCAGAATGGCTGTCATGGGAGAGCTTACTGTAGAGCTGCACAATACGGTTATGATATAAGATTACAGTGAACAGCTATGCAGCGAGGATTTATATAACATATTGTATTGATAATTAAAGGATATTCCCACATTGGTGTAATTATAATCAATCAGGTTAATTCAAATAAATGACAGATAGTGGTGTAGCTAGAATTTGAGTAAGAGATGAGCAAAATATTAGAAACACTCAAATTTATCTAATGTCTGCTCCGAACCATTCAATATTCGTACCTATGAAGCATGTATGGATTATGAAGCAAATCAAACAATTTTGAACGGACATCAGATAGATTTTGATCCGATGCCCATCGCCCATCGGACATCAGACAGATTAAATTTGGTTCAAATCCTAAACTTCTTCTTAATTCAATAAACCCTTAAATCATATAGCTTGGTTCAATTTCGCTCATTCATTACCAAACTGTTAATATCTATTATATCTTACTGATTATTTGTCATTCGATACAAGCAAAAGAGAAGAGAGGGGCAATAAAAGAGAGACTAACAGTTTGATAACATAAAGATTAAATTGACTAGTGAGGAGGCAGAAAAGGGAGATAGCACAATTGGCTAAGAAAATATTATAGAGTTGTTGTACTCAAAGATTAAGAGTTCGATTCCTCCTCACAATTTTGCAACCTCTGCGAAAGTTAAAAAAAAAAAAAAACCTAGTGAAGAGGTGATTGCCATGAAAAACATGGACTAGCAAAAGTAAGAAAAAAAATTGGACTCTTGTTGGAATAACTCGAATTCCAACAAACAATTTTTCAGAATGGAGGCAACAATTCAATACTCAATAGCATATGGATTTTTTTTTTTTTTTTCAAATTTTAGGAGTGAGCAGCTGTCCACACTTGATACACTGTAGTTTTCTCTGATGACAAGCTAGATTAAAAAAAAAAAACTCAGATTTGTACGACATGCTAGATTAAAAAAAAATCAGATTTGTACGGATTAAATTCATCTGAACGAACATAATGCAAAATGGACATTGCACCGAACTCGGCTGATGCCTGCCGAAAACCATTTGTGAAAATATTATAAAGCAATAAAACGTGGTCGGCAGGATTCGAACCTGCGCGGGCAAAGCCCACATGATTTCTAGTCATGCCCGATAACCACTCCGGCACGACCACTTCGATGATATTCAGGCAATTATAATAAATAAAGGTTGAACTGATTCAAACTTAATGAAACAATAATAATGCACACAAGTGACTACATAAGCGTTAAACACACATGCATATATTTTACGCATTAACAAATACTTACACATTTTCTTAGGAAAGATTGAGGGTGGAGCCATTATTTTTGAAATAAAAAAATTTATACATAACCATTTAATCCTCTTTTTTTAGCAATAAAAGCTGGAGACAAATTTCTTATCCTAAAATCTAAAAAAAATATTTCATTCAAATTTTGAACATGCAACTTCTTACATGAACATTCTAACACTTTAAAATAATCAAACTCTTATTCTTATACTGCTTGATTTATGAAAAAAATGTGAGCATCTACATTGATTTTTCTAAGGTAGAAAATAGAAAATATTATTCCTATTGGCTTATCGTTCCGTCACTTTTTTTTAAGGGTGGTGTTATTTTGAGAGCAAGATTTTAATTATTGAAAGCTAAGAGAAATTTTTATATATTTATACCCAATTTGCCCTTAGAATTTATTTCTTATCCTTTCGCGATAAATGTACAACTTATTTAATTAAGAAAGAAAGATTTAAGAGAATCTATTGCAATGAGATAAACGATACATCTAAAGGAAAGTGCAAAGGTCGTTTTTTTTCCTCTGATTAATCCTTAATTGCTAAAGTCTATATGTTATTTTCATTATTTGCTCGTCTTTTATAATTAATATTGGTGATGTTATATGCTTGTACTCTTGTCAATGTTGTAGAATAGTGAAAAAAGAGAGAAGAAGAATAAGAATATTAAGGACAAATAAAATTAAGTACAACTTAGATATTCCCAAATTTAATTTTGAAGAATTTGATGATTTGAATGTATATATATAACACTGGATTTATGAACTTTCAGTTTCTCCAAAGAATATATATTTTTGATATAATAATTGTTCTCACTTAAATATAAACAAAAATATAGAATTTGAAATACAGTTTAGTGATATTAGCATCACGATATAGAGAAAAAAAATTTCAATATAATTTCTAAAATAACATTATATAAACACGCAGATACAAAAACTAACATACTGTTAATCTTTTTTTGTAATTTGTTTTTGCGGCGTAAAATATATTCATAAAGTTATTTCTTTTTTAGTGCATTAATTGTTTCCTTTTGAAAATATATTTTTCTGTTTTTTTTTGTGTGTTAGGTATTTATTGCGCAAGATATGACGAAAAAAAAAAAATTAAAGGACGAATTAGATATAAAGAGATAAAAATTTCTCTAGCTCTCAATAATAAAAATCTTGCTCTAAAATAGCAATGCCCTTTCCTAAATGGTTCAAAGCTTTTAAAAGAAACAAAATAAAGAAAACATATTCGCCCTTCTCCATCACGGACCGGATTAATCAGATTCTGATCGGATGGTCCAGATCTAAACTTAAAATTTGTGTTACTTTAGTCTAGACCCCCACATCAAAGCTTGGGTCTAGTCGTGCAAAAAATGGGAAATTTCATGTATGCCCCTCAAAAATATCATAATTACGTAAGGAAACTTACAACCTTCTAATTGGTTAGTTTTCGACAGCAATTGGTTTAGTTATCCACTTCTAATGCATAAGCAGTGACATTTATGTATGCGTCAAAAATAAAAACATAAATCATTTGCCCTTGGAAACTGACTAATTAGAAAACTAATATTTTTTTAAAACAAATCACATATTTTAATATTTTTAATAAAAAGTAAAAATAATACTTTATAAATTTAAAATGAGTTTTGATAGAAACAACAATAAAATGCATTAATTTGTGAGTATTTCGAATTTAAAAGGGTAAATATGATATTATGAGCTTTAAAGGGGGACTACGTAATTTTGATGTTTTTGAGGTGGTATACATGAAATTCTCCCAAAAAAATTATGTAATGGTTTTCGGATGCCAAATGTGAGGAAACGCCGAAATAGTTCAATTAAATCTCATTTATAAAATTTCCATATGGCTTCTGTATTGGAGGAAATATAGAAAATTGGCTATTTAGTATGTAACACCTCAGGAACTGTTTACTGCAAAATATTGTTGTGCATAATTAATTCTTCTCTTTAAAAGTACGTATCTCTATGCATATATCGGAATAATTTTATTTTTAAAATATATGTTTCGTTATCTTTAACGGTTGTATGTTTTATTTTTCGGGATGGAGCGTAGAAATTTACAAAATTAACTTGATTTTAAATTGTGGTAAAGATTAATTATAGTATTTGCATGAACATATTACTTGGCTATAAAAAAAAAGTTAGAGTTGACACTTGGTAAGTATCAACTCTAAATTATCATAACTATGAACTTTCACTTTTTCAAGCGTCAATTTTAAAACAAACTTGTGTATAAGATCTCAATTTAGGTAGCACGAACAAGAGTACTCATCATAACACAACATGACATGTTAATTTTTTATCGGTACAAATATATATAGATGTCATAACACATGAACAAAACACTTTTTTTTTAGTGAAGGTTGAAGATACTTGTCTATTTAATTTTTTTTCTTCTACAATTAAAATTTGAATTTGTGACTTTTAATATAGAGAATATTATTTTTTGCCGCTAAATCAAAAACTAATTTTCATACATGGCACGATTCTAAAAGTGTTTGTTAATAAGTGCAAATCAAACTTATGTAAAGCTTGTACTACGGTATGGGTATTTGTACATAGTTTTATTTGAGAAGGTCCTAAAGACTCCAAACAACATGTTACATTTTACGATCGACATGCGAACTAGTAGAACCATTCAAATAGTTTGGTTAATTTAGTTTCAACCAAACAAAGTTTTTGTTTGATAGAGCATTTTAGTTGTTTGATTTATTTGATTTGATTCAATTGAAATTATGTTATGGTTTTGACAATTTAAAAGTAAATAAATCAAACAAACTAACTAAATTAAAATATTAGTTAGTTAATATTATGTTAGTATCGTTATATGTATTATTTAGTAATTATATTATTAGTCCTAAATCAGAATTTTATAATTTAGTTAAATCAAATTTAAATTTGTTTTATTTGATTCGGTTTGTAATTTTTTTAATTTTGCAGACCAATATATTTGATCGGTTGGATTTATACTTATTTAAATTGAATATAAATCTGATCGAATAAATTTCAATTTAGTTTAAATCAATATGAATAGTGAGCACCTTAGGAGATGCTCTAGACATGAGGAGAGAAGTGGAAGGGAGGAGAGAGGAATGTAAAGAGTTTACTTTCTCTACACTCAGTTTTGATTTTTGAGGATTACAATATATAAAGAACTTATATTATTGTATATGGAGTTTACCTTCTCTCCCCTCCTCTCCTTCTTAACATTTGGTATTTTGAAACAAGTAAATAAGAGGTCGGTTAAGACGTTAAGTCTGATCATCCCTCCTCCCCTCTCCCCTCTCCCCTCTCCCCTCTCCTCCCCTTGTATACCCTCTTCTGAAGCATAAGATTAGATTTCGGGATGATATTTTCATATGTTATTGTTAGTAGGTCTCAAAAATTAAATTGTCAAAACTTGCTAATGTACACAAATAATTAGTGATAAAGGAAAGCACATAAAAAGTCCTACAAAAGGAAGCGGAAAAAATATTATTTTTTCTTTTAACGCATTTGTAAAGAAAGAAAGTATTAAGTTTTATATTCACCTGATGCTCCATATTATATTATTTTCTTTCAAGAAGGATAAGTGTCAAAAAATAGTTAAAAAATAAACTATCAATTATTTGGAATTGAAATGTTAATTTCTAGGTTAAGCAATTATAAAAGAACCCCATAAGACCCTAAATTCTCATCCTCCTCACCTTGCCTCACTTTGAATATACAACAAGAGAAGCTCACTTGTGAGACATAGATGGATAGTTTCTCATATCTCACCATGAACACATTTTCCTGTAGTCCACCACAACTTCGGTCTTCTTTATCTGCACTTGCGGTCTTTCAACACTATCACAACAATGGTTTTCATATCTCTATTTCTCTTTCAATTTCATTTAACATCTCTTTATCTGTGTAATTTATTTTTTTACTCTATACAATTTTTTAGCATTATTGTACAAACTTAGTAAAATTTAATTTTTTATATTTATTTGATAATACATTTCCAATCATTTTCCCTCTTTATTATAAAAGAATATAACCAATAAAATATATATCAACTTATTTGAGACGACAATAATATTGTCTAGACACATTTCATTCTTATATTAAACACGTAGATATCCTGATTTGCCAATGATTGTAACTAAAAGATAAAATTTCAGATTGAATATCATTAATCTTTTTTATATTTATTTATGCGTAGAAGTCTAAATTTATTTAGATACGTACTCGCCACATGTACTTGTCACAAATTTATTTAGTTTGTTTTCTTTTGATTATAATTTATTTTTATTTTTTAAATGTCAATTTTTTAATTGATTGACCATGTCTTTATTTCTTTATATTATTTATATCATATAAAATGTCATTTGTGGAAAGAAATAATAATGATAAATAAAATAGTTTTCTTGATAAAGATGAAAGATTTTCTTGAAAGATGAAAGACGATAAATAATATTTCCGTTACAATACACGTGCACGATACTAGTTTATGTACAAATTATTCTGCAAAATTTAAAAAATTACAAACCGAACCCAATAAAACAAATTTAAGTTTGATGTAACTAAATCAATATAAAATTCTGATTTAGAACTAATAATATAAGTACTAAATTAATAATACATATAACGATACTAACATTATATTAACTAACTAATATTTTAATTTAGTTAGTTTGTTTGATTTATTTACTTTTTAAACGTCAAAACCAAACCATAAAACATTATTTCAATTGAACCAAATCAAATAAATCAAACAACTAAAATGCTCTATCAAACATAAATTTTGTTTGGATGAAACAGATTAAATTAACCAAACTATTTGAATGCTTCTACTAGTTCTAATGTCGATCCCAAATTGTAACATGCTGCTTGGAGTCTTTTGGACCTTCTCAAATAAAATTATGTACAAATTAATGTCCATACCGTACTAGAAGCTTCTCAGATAATATTATGTTAGTATCGTTATATGTATTATTTAGTATTTATATTATTAGTCCTAAATTAAAATTTTATATAAATTTAGTTAAATCAAATTAAAATTTGTTTTATTTGATTTGATTTGTATTGTTTTTTAATTTGTGGACCAATTTATTTGATCGGTTCGGTTTATGTTTATTTAAATTGAATATAAATCTGATCGATCGGATAAATTTCAGTTTAGTTTAAATCAATATGAGTAGTGAGCATTCTAAGGTAGTGCTCTAGACATAGTGAGGGAAGTGGAGGGGGGAGTGGAGAGAAATATAAAGAGTTTCTTTACATTCCATTTTGATTTTTGAGGATTACAAAATTTAAATAACTTATATTATTATATGAGGAGATATATAATTATTATATATAGAGTTCACTTTCTCTCCCCTCCTCTCCTTCTTAACATTTAATTAGTGTTTTGAAACAAGCAAATAAGAGACCGGTTAAGTCTAATACCCCTCTTGTTCTCTCCCCACCGCTTTCCTTGTATACCCTCTTCTGAATTAGCACGAGGTTAGAATTCAGGATGACATTTTCATATCAAAAACTGTTTCTTCCATACTATTTATACCATGAGAAAATAGTGTTACGATTATATAATGAGTTAGTATATTTTAAAATTTATGACTGAAGTTCTCTACATAGTTTTATTTTATTTTTCAAGTATTGAAACTATGTACATAAATATGTCAATATATATTTTTGCGTTATGCAGTGACCACCCAACTACGTATCACATATTGCATTTTAAAATAATGTAAGAAAAACTCAATTACAATAAATATGGAAGATTTTGTATCAGTCACCATAAATTTTTTTTTTTTTCACTTCTGTTTCTTTTATTTGCTCTTGTGCTTTTCCAACATTATCTCAACAATGATTTATTTTTTCTTTTTACTTGTCTCTCCCTCTTTATAATCTCAATTTTTTTTTTTGTTACAGAGGCTATCAAGAGTGTGCATGTCTACAAATGCACGAATGAAATAAGCAGAGAGGAAGTCACTGAGAGGGACTTCACATTCTCTCCTGAAAGGTATGTCGAGTTGGGCCACAATCTTCTCGTCAGACGGCTTGTGAACATGCTGAGATTTTATACAGGACTAGTGATTGGTGAGTGGGTCTGCATTCTCGCATTCGATTCGTGTGCTTCCCTTTCGCTTTCTTCGTTTCCTCCAATACTAGATCCCTCAATGTAAGTTCTTCAATTAATATTTATATACACATTATATATGACTATGGTGGATGTTAGTTGATTATAATTTTTATTGTTTTGAAAATCAGTCTTTAGTACAGTGATTAATTATAATATTTTTCATGTGAGAGATCACATGTTTAAAAATTCCAATGAGAGAATTTCTTCTTGATATTTAAAGATGGGTCCCTATAGATATTTATAAAAACAAAAGAAATGTTGGTTAACTATATATGAATCTTTACCTCAAAGATAAAGGCTTTACTATATTATTTGTTCTCCTGTGTGGATTTATATTTATTTATTCAGACTTGTGGTGCTGAATAATTATTTAAAATATTAGTAATTTTGTTAATGTAAACAACTACTAGGGGTGTCCAATTACAAGACACGTGTCGATCCAGCGGCTCATTTAATTTAATTTATTTTTTCTATTTTTGTCTTAACAGTTTATAATGAATTTTCCAAATTATTTCAATGTTTTATTTTTTGGGTTGGGGAAGGAAAGATATGATTTCACAGGAACTTGAACTGAGGACCTCAGGAAAGAAAATCATATTCCAAACCACTACGCAGAATTTTTTATTTGTCTTAATAGTAATATCAATTGTATTTAATATATTTCTAAAATTAAGTAGATCAGAGTGGATTGACCCGTCACCCATCTGGATTGGGTTGAGTTGGGCTAGCTTTGATCTGATCGACCCAACCCGAACCCAAGCTGGCCCATTAACACCCCTGGAACCACTAATTGCTAGCAAGGGCTTTCAAAAGAACAAAGAGAAAAAAAGGAATGGCATTCCAATTCTTATTTAAATAAAATTATATTAGATCTTAATTAAAAATGAATGAATAATTGATATTTCCTAGTTAGAGACCAGATACTAATTAATTTGCTATGTTGCTGATTTGATTTCTGAAAATACATAAAAGACCTCCATTATCATCTTAGAGCACACCTAAGATATACTAATTTACTTAATTACTTGCATATGTCTAATTGATGAGCTTCTAATTGATTTTTTAATGGTTTCAGAAATCCAAAGTTGGCATCGGTGCCATCTCTGCTTAATGACCTGAAAATTGCTTTTGAATTGATGCGCTTAGCACAAGTTCCACTGAATCCAATTAGCAATGCTGGGCAAGACAACCGCTCGTGTCAGCCAGACATCTCTGCTAATAATCCACCATTTCTTGCCAGCACAAATCTCGATGACGTGCCATTTCATGCTGATGAAAATAGTCATGATCCTCAACCTTTTTCTGGTAATTAACAATCCTCTCTATCTTGATGATCCTTTATTTTTTACCAATGCAGATTCTAACGATATTACGTTTCTTCTGAATGCAGGACAAGATGATATTTTGCTTCTTAACAGTGAAGATGTTGCATTCATTCTTGCTAACTTAGATCTTGATAACCCTCTATTAGCTTCAATAGCAGCTGGTCAAATTCCAGCATTTGATGTAGACAACCAGGGTTTCCAAGGTGAGTTTCCTGATAACATTATATTGGATTAATTCTTAGATTATTTACTGGTCAAGTAACTTGCTGATATATAGTACCAGGAATTCCTGTGGCAATTACTAAGATGAAATCATTATGGCATTATTTGATCCAAATTGTATGAACAGATCTTATATATAGTTCAAAATATTAAAATTTAATCTGATGGATGAGAGGATATAATGGCACATATAACAACATCTGTGAAGTCAATAGTACTAGAGAGCTTGTTTTAAAATGATTATCACATTTTTTTTAGGTTTGAAGGCGCCATCTGTTGAAAATATAAATTCTGAGAAAGAGGACCGATTTGCAAAAGGTGAGACATTGTTTATTGTATAGTAATACTGGTAAATTCCCTACTGAATCTGATACATCCACCAGTTTGAGTGCAAATTTCAACAGTAATTACTTTGGTAAACTATATTGGTTATATACTTAATCAAGTTGCTTTTATATATGGATCCATCGTTTGAACTCTGAAGTAAAACTTTTTCCAAGACTTGAATAGAGAATCAACCCCAATTCTGTTCTTGATAATTATTTTAATTTTTATCTGATTAGAACTCATCTTAAAATATTGCAAACAATTGTAGATCTTAAAGCTCCAGATATTAAAGATAAGGATTCTATGAGAAAGCATCCAGTTATAGAAGGTGAGAACATCTTTTATTGGATGAAATATAGTGGTCAGAACCTAATTATAGGCCATAACAATCAGAATTCCCTTGAATTCTGATTATTTATTTTGTTTATCCATTTGTTTTTTTTGTTTAAATTGGTTTGTCACATTTTATGTTAAGGTCTTGCAGTAAGGTATTTGATCGTGAAATGAACTATGCAGGGATGCAACAACCAGAGAAGCAACAGAGATGGAAAAGAGCAAGTAGCAGTAAGGTGAAAAGCCTTACCCTATCTGATGTAGAGAAGCATTTTGACATACCACTTGCAAAGGCAGCCGAGAAGCTGGGCATTGGGAGGAGTATCCTCAAGAAAAAATGCCGAGAATTTGGTTTTTCGAGGTGGCCGTATCGGAAAATCAATTCAATTAATAAACTTATTACTGCAGTCGAGGTAAATTAACTACGTACAAATTAAGTTCTTCAATTTGATTTAGTGCTCAACTTACAGCGTTTTGTTAACTGTTGTGTAGGGGCAGGTGAACCAGCATGAACAAGGGAACATAAGCGAAGCTGAGGAGGAGGTGGATCAGCTCCAGAAAAAGCTTCAGCTAGAAAAAGAGGCGATCCAGAAGTGCCCTGACATGAAAGTGCAGGAAGAGACCATACTACAGTTCAGGCGAGACTTTCACAGAAGATCTTTTGATGAAAGAAGAATAAGGCAGTAGTTAGACAGTGTCCATTTATAATTCCATGATAAAGAGGTATAAAAAAAACAGTATGAGATTTTGGTGCTGTGATTGTTGTGTGATTTATTGTTGCTTTGTTCAGTGGATTATCAACTAGAGAAACAATTATAATATCTGTTCTATAATAATTGTTCCATGACAATGAACAGTCTTTCAAAATCCAAATTTTTGTTTGGTTTTTGTTCCCAAAACAATTTACTTACTCATGATGATCTCTGGACCTTGTGCAGTAGTCTTTTCTAGAGACAGCATGACATATTCCACCTCATGTTGCCTTTTGAAATCTTCTTGTGTTCATTTATTTTTGTCTTTTAATAGATTCATAGCAGGGTTTTAGCTTACTCAAACATTCATCAAACACCTAATTTGCAGCTGGAGCTAACCAATTTCACTGTACTCGAGGATCAAAGCATTTTTGCACAGTATCGTTCTTCGAAAAAACTAAACCAGTTTTGACTTTTGAAAACGGAAGTTTGAAACAGCAACACCACATGAGAAACGAATCTTTTATTTGTTTTAACCTTAACCCCAACTGTAGCCCTCTGAAAGAAAAAAAGAAACAACAATAGTGATTTATTTGAGTCTGTTTAATAGGCCGAAATGGTGTCAATGCTAACTTAAAAGAACTACTAGAGTGGGAAAAGTGACACACCAGGGCCATGACTTGTAGAATAGTACTAGAACCGGCAAGGAATATAAACAATTTGATTTCTTCTTCGCGAATTCCTCCATTATCTTTGTTCTTCGTCACCGGAAGAGAGGAAAGAGAGCAGGTTTAGACAGTCTAAATTAGACTCGGGACTGACAGGTCCGGGCCCACCTGCCAGTCTCGTCAGGGGATGGGGAGACTGTTGCTTGGCTCTGTTCTGATTTTCGGTGTACGTGTTTCATTGTAGACCATGTATTGGGTTTGTTTTGGGTTCGCAGCTCCGAGCGCACAGAAAATTAAGGGGCCATTGGCGCGACGCGCGAATTCGCATCCTCTGAGAATCTCATATTTTGCGTGACATTTTGGAAAATCTGAAACGTTCAAATGCGTTATGCACAATTCTCAAAGCACAAAGAATACTGGCACTGCGCTATTCCCGAACAGGCACCGGATCCGTGGTCACGCAAAATATGAGATATCTCATCGGATACGCACCCCTGAGGCGGTGGGGTTTAACTTAGTTCAAGGTTTTGGTTGGGCTAGGTCTTTTGTGAATCGTCTAACTGACTGTCCGGTTCACAGAGTTTAGACCACTTGAAACAGGTCCAGCCATCTCCAAGACCCAACGACATTAGGTTTGAGTCACTGATTTGTGGGGCCATCATGTCATAGTTTGTTTGCGCACTCCAAATTGCACCCAAAGTGTATATACTAAATGCTATCGGTACCCAAGCCATGTGGTACCAATCAGAGCCTCTGATTTTATAAAATTGATAACTATTCAGCCCTTTTGAGTTAAGAGGGGTATTTTATATCAAAATGTAGAATTAAATCATAAATTTTATTTGTGGAATTTGACTCCTATTTTGTGGTCTTGTGCCAAATTAAAACATGGTTGAACTTCTAATTAGCCCATTTTGTTAATTAAATGGTATATTTTGTTGCACTTAGGGGCACCTCTAATTGAACAAAAACTGAAAATAAATTGCAATTGAAAGTAAATAGATGAGTTTAGAGAAATTGACACGCGGGATGATAACGGAGTTCGGCAAAACAATGGCCTACGTCTCCGGGGCGTCGCAACCTCTTTCTAGGTGCGCCTTTCTATTACCCAATATGAAAGGATTACAATTGTGAACCGTGAGCCCTTACAAAATGGGAAGTCACGACCAACGAGAGATGAGTGCCAGCGAGCCCTTACAACCAAGGAAAGTCACACGAGCAACTCGAGGTTTGAGCCGGCAAGCCCTTACAAACAAGGGAAGTTACACAAGCTACTCAAGAACAAGAGAAACACTCAATAGATTACTCTAACCTAATCTAGATCAAGATTAGTGAAGTAGGTTTGAGGTTGCTTGAGGGATTTTGAAGTTTTAAGCTCTCACAACAATGGAGTAGGCTAAGCTCTCAGAAAATCGCTTTAGAAATGATTAGGGTCGGCTGAGATAGATTTGAAAGTGATCCCTTCAGTCTATTTATAGTGGTAGCTCAAAAATGAGCTGTTTGACATAAAACGTTACCAACGTTTTATTAAACGTTACCAACGTTTTATTCAAATACGATTTAGGGTTTTAATTCTCTGACAGCTTAGAAAACGTTACATAACGTTTTATAACCGTTCTAACGTTTTACAAACGTTATAACGGTTGTATAACGTTATAACGTTATAACTTTATTCTTTTGAGGCTTCTGATTATTATAAAACGTTACCAACGTTTTAAAAACGTTCATAACGTTTTATCTCAATTTAATCAACCTCACACATACTTTACCAAGCATTTGATTTTACAATATGTATTCTTGATAAAGGTCTTCATGATTTCTTCAGTCCAAGCTTATTATTCAACAGTTCTTACTCTTCTTGGACCTACATATTCTCAAAATAGAAGAAATCGTAAAATTCAATAATTGTATGTTTTTGCAAATTAGTCAAATAGACGTAAAAGATTATTGTACGAACAACATATTTGTCCAAATTAATTAAGTCCCAACTCTTTAGACAAAAGTTAAGAACATTTGCTAACGCCATCGCATCCGAGAAGATGGCAAAGGTGAACACTTTCGCTATTGGGACAATAGTCATTGGTTCATAAACATCTTTTGTGGTCAGACCCTAACAGGCCATAACAATCAGAATTCCCTCTGATTTTTTTTTGGTTTATCCGTTTTGCTTTTATGCTTAAAATGGTTTGTCACATCTTAAACAAAAAGTCTAAATTAATTCTGTACCATTTTGTGGACCAAATTTTGATTAATTTACTTTATGTTCTGAAAATAAAAGTCTGAAATCAGTCTTGGAAAGCTCATACTAAATGCATCGCTCTGATTAAAGGTTCAAATGCTTTGGATGCCGAGGATACTGACTCTGGAACAAAGCACTGACTTCATTGATTAATTTTGTTTTGTTCTTAGGTTGGTTCTATCGGTAGATTACCTGAAATAATTATTAGAGTAGCAACCGATCAAAGTACATCTTGCAGTAAGGTTTTTGATGGTGAAATGAACTATAAAAGGGATGCAACCGCAGAAGCAACCGAGATGGAAAAGAGCAAGTAGTAGTAGGGTGAAAAACATTACCCTGTCTGATATAGAGAAGCACTATGACTTACCAATGGAAAAGGCAGCAGAGAAGCTAGGTATTGGGACGACTATTCTGAAGAACAAAATGCAGAAAATTTGGTTTTACAAGGTGGCCGTACCGGAAGATCAACTCGATTAATAAACTCATTACTGCAGTCGAGGTAAACTACATACAAATTAAGTTCATCAATTTGATTTAGTGCTCAATTCACAGAATTTTGTCTAATGCCAAGAATAACAACTTCAAGATGTTTTGGCTTGCAAGATCAGAACCAAAAAAAATACAAATAGTAAATATGATAGCAAATATTGTATCATCATTTAATGGCTGACTACTTGTACAAATTTTACATGAACATGGAGTTATATTAAATTCTTTATTGTTAGCTAGAGATCACATGTTTGCAATATAAACTTGTTAACAATCAAGATCATGAAGGGTAGTTTCAACATTTGCTAATATTTGTTTTAATATTTTCTTTCTGTTTAGTTTAATAGCACCCTAATTTCAAACTTGATGATAAAATTACTAAATTACTAGCTTGGTTAGCAAGTAATCATCAAGGCTCAAGCAGTAGATTCTGTATAGTAGATAAGGTCATGCATGAAAGTACATAAATTTTGTTAACTGTTGTGTAGAGACAGGTGAACCAGCAAGAACAAGAGAGCATAAGTGAAGCTGTGCAGGAGGTAAAGCAGCTTCAGAAAAAGCTTCAGCTAGAAAAAAAGGCGACCCCGAAGCGCCCTGACATGAAAATAGAGGAAGAGACCATATTAAAGTTCAGGGAAGAATTTTACAGAGGTTCCTTTGATGAAAGAAGAAGTCAGTAGTTAGCTAGACTGCGTCTCATTTATAATGCAATGATAGAGACGTAGAAAAAAACATTTTGAGATTCTGGTGTTGTGATTGTTGTGTGATTTAAGGTTGTTTTGTTCAGCGGATTATCAGCTAGAGAAGCAATTATGAATTATTATATCTCTTCTATAAGAATGGGTGTATGACAACGAATTAATAGCCTTGTTATTGTTGGTGTAAATTTTTAGAATATTCAAATAGTTAAAAATTAATTAAAATAAATCAAATTAAAATAGAGTTATCCGGATTGTGTACGAAACACTTTCTTTAAACGTATTCTGTCTCATCGTGCAAGATGTAATCGCAACCAAGATAATCCGGAGTTGTTGCTCTTTAGACATGCCATGGAAGTAACTGATGATAACTCCGCAATATCCAGCATAGATCAAAATTTGATTAATTGAGATAAAATACAAATGGAGGATCAATCAAAGGAGACTTTCTGTGGGAGCTAAGCAAAGAAACATATTTGGTTTTATTTCTCGGATGTCTTTCAACAGAGAAAGATGTACCATTTATAATATTCAAAACATTAGCAACTTATGCGTTGATTAATTGTCTTAAGAAGAGATTAATAGAGAGATTAATGAGATACGTAGATGGCTCTCTATAACGCCTTAATATTAATTATTAAATTAAATATTTTGATTTTCCGATATCAATTAAGAGAACATAATTCATTGACTTTATTGTACTTCAGTTATTTCTATGAAATAAATATGAGATTATTCAGTTTAGCCCCTCAGGCTAATTAATATTACAAACGGTGATTTTAATAATTTTGAGTTTTTAGAACTCAAGTTCCAACAGTTATGGTGTCATTAAATAAATGTAAACTTTTTGCTGGCAGCTATGTAGAAAATATAGCCTGACAATTCTTTCCAAAATCCAAATTCTAGTAACTATACCGAAGATGCATGATTAACAATTGATAACCATGTTTCAAAATATTATCCAGGTTTGTTTTTGATAAATTTGAACAAATACAGCCACTAAGCTCTGTTCCTTAATTCATGCCCATCAATTTTAACAATCATAGGCCAATAATTTCATAACTGTATAATATATAACAATTAGTTTACTTCAGCAAATCAATGATATAATAGCAGCTAGTGTTTGGTAAACGGTTCGGGCCGGGCGGTCCGGGCAAAACCCGGGCACGGGCACGGGTAGCCACGGTCACGGGCACATAGGCAAAACGGGCTGGGCATCACGGGTTTTTTTTTCAAAAATCCTACCCTGCCCGTTTAATACCCGTGCCCGTCACGGGTTCGAGGGTAGGACGGTCCGGGTACGGGGGGCCGGACGGTCCGGTCCGGTCCGGGTCCGGATCTGGTTTTTTTTTTTTTATCTGTTTTTTTTTCTTCTTTTAAAAAAAACAGAAATAAAAAACAGAAATAAAAAAACAAAAATACAAAAAAAACAGAAATAAAATTCAGAAATAAAAAAAAGAAATAAGAAAAGCAGAAATAAAAAAACAGAAATAAAAAAACAGAATTTAAAAAACAGAAATAAAAAACAGAAATAAGAAAAACAAAATTTAAAAAACAGAAATTAAAAAATAGTATTTAAAAAACAATATTTAAAAAACAGAAATGAGGGAATTTGGGTTTAAATTTTGAATTTTAGACCAAAAGTAAAAAAAATATAAAATCTGTCACGGGCACGGGCATCACGAGTATGGGTTACGGGTACGGGGGTCCGGGTTCTCACGAGTACTTTTCCAAAAAACCGGATCCGGCCCGTTTAATACCCGTGCCCGTGTACCCGTGCATACCCGTGGCACGGGCACGGTCCGGTCCGGACACAGTCACGGACAGACCGGTCCGGGTTGAGTCCCCGGGGGCATTTACTAAACACTAATAGCAGCTACTACAGGATGTTTGGTTTATTGACATGCAGGTACAAATGTTAGATTTGCTGTAATCAAGAGCTGAACCATTGCTAAACACTAGCATCATCTGTTGAAAAACTAATTAAAACCCCCTTCAAAATCCAATTTTATTCCCAAAGACGATTGAAGAACTGTTAGAGGAGATTGAGATCCAGTGGAATTGGATGAATAGAAGATATATATCTTAATAAGCAAGGCTCATGTATCTTTTTGTTTTATTGGTTTTTTCTGTTTTGCTTTATCAGAGACGTTTTGTACTTGGTTTTTTTTTTTTTTTTTTTTTTTTTTTGTAAATACACCAAGGGGTTTAATCTTTAAACCCCTAAAAAATGTAACCAATTGCGGTTAATCAAATAGGAGCATGACTCCTGTTCTTACTCAAAAAAAAAAAAAAAAAATGATCTCGTGATGAGCGTCACATCTTTCCACCTCGTATCGCTTTTGAAATCTTCTTGTATTCATCTTTTTTTTAATAGATTCATAGCAGGCTTTTAGCTTACTGATTTAGGATGAGAGAAATAAAGGTAGGAAAAAAAAAATCAACAAAAATTACAAGGAATGATGGAAGTGCAAGCAATTAATCTTACGGAAACTTATTTCATCAAATATCAAATTGCAGCTCGGGCCAACCAATCTAACCAAAGCATTTTGCACAGTACTGTTCTACGGAAAAAAATCAGTTTTGCAAACGAAATTATCGAACAGCAACACCACACGAGAGACGAATCTTTTATTTAGTTTAACCCCAACTATAGCCCTATGAAAGAAGGAAAGAAACGACAAGAGCGATTTATTTGAGTCTGCTTAATAGGTAGGGGTGCAAACAGATCGGATAATGGTAAAACCATATACAGATATGGATCAGATATTAGATGGATATGGATACAAATTGGATATTAACCAAATACGGATATGAATATCCGCTTTTTATAATAGTAAATAACATAAAAAAATTTATAATATATATTAAACTATATAGCATATATTTATTATTTGGATACAGATAATTGAAATCTTAAATCATATCCATATCTGTATCCACATGGATATTCGGATATCGGATATTCGCATCAAATTTTCGGATACAGATTATACGGTCAGATAATACCCGATCGGTTTGCACCCCTGTTAATAGGCTGAAATGGACGGTACCCTCCCAGGTACCTGACTCAACACAATTATAATGGACGGCCCAGATTTAATTTCAGCAGGTGGGTATTGGGATGGCAGTAGGAGCAGTATTATTTGTGCTTTGAGATACGTGCCAAGTTAAAAATTCCATTTTCAAAACGTCCGATTTAATTCTACTTAGTCAGGCAACCTGAGGGGTACGAATTCAGGCCAAAATGGTGTTAATGTTAGAAGAATTACAGTTATGTCAGGCATTTTGTCGAACAGGTTATATGCGTGAGAAAGGGAATTCGAATGTTCACCTGCCTCACATTTTGGTTTTGGATCTATGTAAGAATTCAAGTATGAGTAAAGTGCACGATCTGTATACAGAGATATACGATACGTGTGTATTGAGACAAACACAAAATTTAACAAAATTTAGTATCAATTTGATACCTACGTCCTCCACACCCACACACTCTTTTTTTATTTCTTTTCTTTTTAATGTATATTTTACATGAGAGGGAGAGAAGAATATATAGAGAAAGAGAATAACAATTTTTTAAGAAAATCAGGAAACAAATAACTTAGAAATAAAGGAAATAATTTATTGCCTTTCTTCTTTGGTTTGGCGGCGCACATACACGGTCCGTGTATAGATCTGTTTTAACAATCTGGACTGTCCAATATGATCCGACATGAATATTAAAGGTTTTATGTATAGTTTATGTCAAATCAAATTGATCTGGATTTTGATCAGGCGATTCGAATCTAACCTCAAAATTTGAGTTATCTGAGAGGATCCGATCTCAGATATAAGAGTGCATAGTTTATATATGCATTTTTCCCTACATCCGTGCAATTGAAATGCAATTGTATGGATGTAGGGAATTTGAAATTAAATTTGAAATTAATTTCATTTGATAGCTTTTTTATTTTATTTGCAATTGCATTTCAATTTTAATTGCATCAATGAAGATGCTTTTAGAGACACAAAATGAGGGATGTCACTCCGCTGCTCTCCAAATAGGAGAGTAGGACTGTTATTCAAAATCTAACCGTTGATTTTTTTTTCATACACAAATCTCAACACAGATGAACAGCCGGATCTAAAATAATATGGGCCTGCTCCTCTATTTGGAGAGCAGTGGAATTGGCTCCCAAAATGAGTAGGGTTAAAATGTACCATTGGTTTTGTGCCCCAACCATATATTACGTTTCTATCTCCGTTTACAAAGTTCAAATAGTTGATCTAAACCGTTCATCTTGTTCTACATATTAAAATGTGCTTAGAGATCAAATTTTATATTTTTTCAAATTTTTTTACTGTTTTTTTATATAGATACAAAATCACTGCATTTGGACCATCCAAAAACAGTGTTTTTGTACATATCTAAAAAAATAGTAAATAAATTCCAAAAAATATATAATTTAGTCTCTAAACACATTTTAATATGTAGAACAAGATGAATGATTCGAACCGACTGTTTGAAATTTATAAACGGAGATAGAGACGTGAAATATAGTTGAAGCACAAAATCAATGGTGCATTTTAACTCGACACAAAATTCATGTGAAGACCACCAACTCCGTCCCGTTTCATGAATTAGTTACACAAATTTTTGTTTTCCTCTTTTTAACAAAAACATTAACATGACACTTACAGAGCAGTTTAAGGACCAAAAGATAAAATAAATGGAAAATCAAATAAACTATGGCACCAATAGCATGACTTAATGTCATGCTTTGCTGATGACTTTCCTGACTACTTCTTTGCAATTGGCACCAATAGCATGTCTCGTCATAATTGTGTATATATTTGATTTTTAATATGTCTTGATTCAAGATTTTTTATCAGGTTTATAACAAGCCAAGATACAAAGATTATATACTATTTAGACAATTTATTACACATGGGAGGAAACCAAAACATTAGAAGAACCACACAACTTGAATTTTTTTGTAAGTTGCTTATTATGGTATCAAATTATCAATATATTTTATTTTATATGGTGATATATGTGTCATGTAACATAACAATTTTTCTAATTAATTTCAATATTAGTTCCATGTACAAATTTGATATTTTAATTGTTGTGACAGGAATTTAAACAATTGAAATTCCACAATTTCAAGTTCATTCAATCAGAACTCATTGTAAACAATTTTCGTTTTTAATACTTTCGAAAATTGTTGAGCACCAATGAAAGAATATGCATTCCTTCACAGTTTAGAGGCAAAAAAACATACACCTTATGTTCTTCTTTAATCTATGTCATTGATGATTCACATATTGTAGACAAAGAGCTTCCACTAACATATTTATTTTTCTACAATTAAATAAATTTCGTTTTGTTCTCAAAAAATATTTACCCTAGATATATATTTGTTTTTCAGTGTACCCCGATTTGTAAATAATTACTAAAATATTTAAAAATAATAATATTTATGTAATCTCAATTAGTTAGTGTAAGCAAAGCGAATTCAAAGCAGATGCTAATATCAAATTTGTATCTATCTTTCAATGATCGGATAGTAAATAGATGTCAAATTTTAAAATCAAATCCGCCTTATACAAATACTGAAGGATGTGTGTTTTGAAAGTTATCTTTTAATAATAATTTATGTGTTGTTCATGATTTTATTACGAATATTATTATTCTTGTTCCTTGAGATTTATATGTTATATCTTTGGAAGTATTCAAGAAGATGCTCTTGGTCTTGAATCATAGAACTCCTAATATGAAAAATATTTAATCACTAAATAAGTTCACAATCGTGGTAATTAAGTAGGAACATTAATTACCGAGGAAGATTGTCATGTAGATTAAAGTACATTGAAGTTTTATAAATGTTGATAAATGATTATCATTTAATTACATGAATATATAAAATGTGTATTTTATATATTGAGCATGACCTAAATGAATGGAATATTATATGGATTGTGCTTTGTGTCATCAATGTTTCCATTGTGTCTTTAGAATCTTATATATGAGATGTGTAGGTTTTTCACATGAGAAGCATATAATGTGATTGCTATTTAAATACTATCTTATGATGGGAATAAAATAGCAGTTCGTTGTGTACAACTTGTGCGGGAGAAATCTATATGTTAATATTATCATTGTCCCTCAATTTGAGTTATGATATTACTGGGCCCCTTGGTAAAGTGGAATTATATCGCATGCAATATAACTGATGTAGTTATAATTATAATTCACTTGAGAGACCAAGAAAACAAATATAATGCAAAAATGACACGATCCTATTTTGCATATTATTCATAATATCATGTGACAAGGATAGACACAAAATTAGTGGATTGAGTAAATGATTTACTATGTCGTTTGGATAACTATAATGTAATGATAAAACCTCTTATAGTCAATAATATAAAGTTTTATATTATTGCCAAGATGACATAGATCCTCTATACGGTCACACCAACTGAAGAGAAACAACAAGTATTTTACATTTCATAATGATGTATAAGATAAAATACATGTGATGAAATACTAAAATAAAATGTCATAATATGACATGCTTAGACCATAAATAAATTTATGAAGTTATGCAAATATTATTTGGTATAATGTTTGAATACATTATAAGAATAATATAAATATTGTATAATAGAATAATATGAATAATATTATTTGTTCATAAATTAATTTATTGAACCAACCATAAGATGAGATTAAAGAGAGCATGAGATGGCTAAACAAGGCTAGTGGCATTTGTGTAATTGATTCAAACCTTACACAAAGGGTTGCCCTAACCCTTGCCTATTTAAGGGGGCTCATTTTGGAGAAAAACAAGCTAATTTTCTGCATATAACACTTGCCAAAATCAGCCCCTTTGAGCAGCCACGTTTTTCCTTTATCCTTGACCAAAAGTTGAGAAGGTTGCTCTCTCATCTTCTCTTGTTAGGTTTAGCCACCAAGAAATCAAATAGTTTGTTGATTTAAAGATCAAGAGGTGGTTGTATCTAAGCCTTGAACTTCACATCCATCTATCTAAGAGGTGTGGTAGTTCGTTGTTTAGGTTCAAGGTGAACCAAGAGGTGCTTCCAAGAGAACGGCAGTTCCAAGAGATCTAGAAGGGAAATCAACTTCCCTCTAACAAGAGATTTGACAATCTCTTTAGGTATAAATTATTATCTCCTCTTGTATAAGGAATAAATAAATTTATTTATTTTTATTTAGTACACATTAGGTGCTTAATGAAACTATTAAGAAGTTTATTGTTTGCTATTGTCATATAAATAACGTCCTTTGTGTATTGAGCCAAGTGGTGATTGGAAATTTTTTTTTTTTTTAATTCTCACCATAGGCATACACATGAAATCCCTACAAATACAAATACAAAGCGGATAAATCCATGAAAATGAATTCAAATATGAATATGAAGTGAACAATTATTTGAAAATTGAATCATGAACTTTAAGATAAAAATACTAATTAAGAAAATTAAGAAAAATAAATCAGAAGATTAAAAAAATGACTTTCTGAACAAAAAATGAAATAATACTCCAAAGAAAATAAAAAAAAATTAACAATACTTAATTGAGTGAGGATACTTAGTAATAATCCCACATTTAATAATTCAAACAACAGATGAAATAATAAAAAAAAATATGAACAGGCAACGCCCACACACACTGAAATACTGAATAGTCCAAACAAAAGTTTAAATAAAAAAAATTAACATAACAGCGCATGGAAAAGAGACTGTCCGGTTCCTCTGGAGCACAAATTATTAGTCCCATATTTAATAGAAAAGTATGGAACGATTATATATTAATCTCTCCGCGAAAGAAAACAAACTCGGATATCTGGTTCCGGGTAACAATGGACATCCTTTCCGAATTCCGATGCTAAACCTGTATGATCTCGTTATCTACAAATGTTTAATAAATATGAAGCTTCTAATTGTTCACAACCAAAGTTTGTTAAAAAAAAAATGTTATTTAACTTGTGTGAATCATATAAAATTTCAATTATATACTGTACTATCATATAAAGAATCATATATAAAATACACTTTAAAATTATAACATCCAACGGGACCACTTTGTGTACTTGCAATTTGCACAACTTGTCAAATTAACTGTACTTATAATTAATGATATTTTTAAAACCTTCTAGAAAATTTTAGAACTGAATCACTTCTCAAACTTGCAATTTTTTTTCAAAATAACTCTGAAATTATGCAAAATTAATTTTTTTGAATCTAATTTTTTTCGAAATTAATTTTTTTTTAAAAGTTCATAATTTTTTTCTTCAATTATTAATGAGTTTGGTTAGTATAACATCAGTGTCATTTCAACCTATATAACACCAACTCTAAAACCTATCAAATTGACTTCAAATGGTGAATCCAAACCGTTCAAACCGATCTACTTCATTAGTTGTCCGTTAATATGCAAAGTTTATAACTTTTCAAATTTATTTAGTATTAAGTCAAGCGGTCAAATGTGTGAGTTTTTAAGTTAATTTTAATATATTCGTTTTTCAATATTTTTTCCGCTTGATTTGATACTAAAATAACTTGAAAATATAAAAAAAAATTGTATATAAACGCATAACTCATAATGTAAATTGGTTTGAATGGTTTGGATTAGTCGTTCAAAGTCGATTTGATAGGTTTTAGAGTTGGTGTTATATAGGCTAAAATAGCACTAATGTTATATTAGCCAAACTCATTATTAATATTTATATATGCATCTATATCCTGTAAATTAACACTACATATAATGTAAAACATACAGATGTAAACTGTAGAATCTCAATATTGTAAAATTCTTAAATATAAACTATAAAACTAACATAAGCAAATTATAAAATTGTAAATCTAAAACCTAAAATACTAAAAAACTGAGATAAACACAGTATAAACTTCAATACTATAATTTTAAAAGATATAAACAGTAAAACTAACAGATGTAAACTATAAAACATCAATACACCAACTATTCACAACCACATTGTTAAAAATTAGTAACTATTAACAAGATGACTGCAAAATTACAAGATGAATACTGTAAAATTAATATGTGAATACTGTAAAATGACAAGATCAATACTCTATATCACATCTCTATCATCTTTTTACTCCAGATTTTTATAAGATGAATATTATAAAATTAACATTATGATACTGTAAAATAACAAGATCAATACTCAATATTGCATCTCTATCATCTTTTTCCTCCAGATTTTCACAAGATGAATATTGTAAAATCACAAGATGAATACTATAAAATTAACAGGTGAATATTGTAAAATAACAAAATCAATACTCCATATCGTCTCTATATGATCTCTTTTCTCCATATTTTCACAAGATGAATATTGTAAAATTACAAAATAAATACTGTAAAATTAATAGGGTGAATACTGTAAAATTACAATATCAATACTCCATATCACCTCGCTTTCATTTCTCATCTATATTGCCTCTCTCAAATCGTCTCCTCGTATCTCCTTCATATCGAAATTCAACAGAAATACTGCAAATTTAAATCAGTAAAATTGTTAACTAGATCCTGATAATATTTGTGCTGATTCTGATTGGGCAATCCAGATCTAAACATAAATACTCTGTTACCTTAAGCAATATGACTTCCCATCTTCGTGACTTATTAACCAAAAGATAAAGCAAAAGCTCAATAATAAGTCATCAAAAAAATCATTCTTCTCATCCATTTCTAATTTCAAGTTTCAAGTGAGTAGACAAATCTCAATCTCACTTGCAAAAACAACTGACAACTCTAGAGGCGTGCCTTAACTGTTGGGTTTTGACGGTTCAAATCCATTGATTAAGTATGTTGGGGTTTTGACGGTCCAAACCCATTTATTTGCTTAAAGTGCGGAAATAGTAAAACTAAATTTTTACATCTAACTTAAGCTACGGATTAAATGAATCAAGAAGATCAGTTTAATCCTATTTACAGATCTACTCTATAATTGATTTTCTAAAGCTTTAAATCTATTTATCAATTAAATAGATTAATATAACGATTTATACCTTATTTCCAAATCACAGTTGGAATGCAGATGAGCGAGAAGAGCTACACCAGGGAAGAAATCGACTCGGAGTATCACACGTGTGGTACCTCTATTGGTTATCTACCAGGACTAACCGGAGAGCGGTTTATTTCTTTTGCCAGAAATACTATAAATCGCGGAATTTTGTAAAAACACTATTCACCTAAAAAGGCGTAATAACACTATTCACAAACTTTCGGTTAATCAGATTCACTATTAAGCAAAATCTGAAATGCCACGAAATTCGGTAAAACACTATTCACCAATCGTAAAACCGTAAACTGAGAAAGAGAGAAATTCCAATTAACGAAGTAATCAGATTAACACGTGAATTAGTTAGTTTCTCTTTCCATGTACCCCTCTATTTATAGGCTTTTGAGGAGGTTCGCAAAAGACCGAAATACCCCTCAACATATGCCTATTTACAAGATATGTCATTGAATGGATAAAGATGATGACATGTCATGTGGATAAGATCGATGACATATCATGCAGATAAGGACGAATCTGAAAAGACCCGAATGCCCTTGGCCCAAATACAAATAATATTCGTATAATTATTCTGAACAATTATATTTTTTGCGGTTTTCGTTTGGTAATTTTTATACAACATGTCAAACACGTTTATAAACTCACCAGTGTTTCTGTTTGTCATTCTAAATGACGTATAGTTAATTATAATTAATTATATCAAGTATAACTAATTATATCAATTAGTTTTTGCTTTGTCATTTTACATGACAAATATAATTATAACACGTATAATTATTTATAACCATCTCAATATTAATTAAAATCAATTTATAATTAATCAATAAGATACTTCGATTAGCTCCTACAAGGTGTGACCCAATAGGATCTGTGTTATGTTGATAAATAGAATTAAAACTGTTTTAACTTCTATAATCATGAGAGGCATCTGGTAAAATACATCATGACCATCCAATTACACAGATGATAATGTATTATACAATATCACGATCCAGTAAACAATTTACTTGTGTCAGTTCTTTTGTCACATAGCTATCAGATCAGTTTCAAGGTAGATGTGTGTCATCCTTGCTAACTTAATCATTTCTTGACTTGAGTAGATTATCAAATATAATTACTCTTGTAATTATACTGCACGCAGATAATCTAACTCTACCAAGGGGCCCAGTGATGCTATAGCTTGTATAAAATACGAGGGACAAATAGTACTTTTGGCAGACTATCACTTCCTCAGCTAAGTTATACATATGGAAGTGCTACAGTTATAACTGCTTTTTACGGACAGCGTTAGATAGCACTTACACATACATATTTCTTAGTGGGAATGATAAATACCTCATACTTTAGAACTTGACACTGAATGAAAACATTAATGACACGAACACAATTCTATTTAATGTTTCATTCGAGATCTGTCAAATACCATGTTCCTAGAACATGTATCTATGTGATTAAAATGACATCTCGTGTCAATGGTTTGTAAAACTTAACCATCTTTTAATCCACATACTAACCTAGTAACGGGTAATTAGTGTTCCTGCTAATTACCTCGGTTAGTGACTTCTTAAGAATATATATCATCTTAATTATAGAGTTTCACAATTCCAGTCATGAACTCGAAATGATCCATAATACAATAATATTCAAGGCAACAAAATGATATATAATTAAACATTCAATTCATGAACAAAATTTTATAATAATTTATCGTATTATTGATTTCTAGATTATTACACTAACATTAACAAAAGAGAAATGAATCCAGAGGTGACGCTCACCGTTGTTAATTTTACACTAAATATTTGAAAGGAGAATCTCATTGTTGTTTTGGATTATTCACTAAATATTTTTGTTTGTTAGCACGCAGCAACGTACGCAGGTACAATTTCATCAATGGGGATTGAAGAGAGAGAAAGGAGAATCTCACCTCTATAATATCCATTTAATCAAAATTTAAATGATAGAATCAAGGAGATAAAAGACAAATGATAGCATATGGAGAGAAAGAGATGCCATTTCACTGCTCAAAATTGAGATTTTTTAAGTTTGATCGATTCTTAGATCTTGAATTTTTTGTGTCTGTGAAGCGAGAAAAAGAGAAAAATTTTAAAACAAAAAGACAAATTGAGAAAGTTAATAAAAAGAAGGTCCGTACAATGTAGTTAGAAAGATGGTAGAAGATGGAATGGATAAGATGGGTACAAAGTTATAATGTCCTAGATATAAAATGAAATAGATAAGGTTGTGGACAAATTGTGGACGAAAGACAGTGGATAAAAATCTTTTCTCTAATAAATAAATAAAAAAATATTTTGTGAACCACCAGAGAAATTTACAATTTTTTCACTTGCAACCTCTATTTAAGAAAAACATTAACACGACACTTAAAAGAGCAGTTTAAGGACCAGTGTTTCTTCTCTTTAATTAATTAAGGACCAAAAGATAAAATAAATGGAAACTCAAATAAATTGTGACATTATCAAAAGTTACATGATTTAATTTCATGCTTTGCTGATGACTTTCCTGACTACTATGTAATTAACACCAATAACATGTCTCGTCATAATTGTGTGTGTGTGTATATATATTTGTTTTTTTAATATGTCTGATTCAAGATTATCATCGGACTTATTTAGTCATGATACAGTGTTTATATACTATTTAGACAACTTATTAGACATGGGAGAAAATCAAAAAATTAGAAGAACTACACAAGTTGATTTTTTCTGTAAGTTGCTTATTATATTATGCTATTAATATATTTCATTTTGCATGGCGATATATGTGTCATGTAACATAACGATTTTTCTAATTAATTTCAATATTAGTTTCATGTATAAATTTGATATTTTAATTGTTATGACAGGGATTTAAACAATTGGAATGCCAGAGTTACAAGTTCATCCAATCAGAACTCGTTGTAAACAATTAGTAAATTTTTATTGTACTATCATCATGAGATGTGCCGTCTTTATGAAAATTTTAAATCACCTAATTATGAAGATTAGCTCAGCACAGAGAGAAGTATGAGGAGAGTTGGTGATAATAAAAAATTTGTGAAAAATACCCTTTTTTCTTTCTCAAGTCCGAGTGAACTAATTACTGAATAATTTTTATTTTCTATGGTTAACTAGACATAACCAGACATGATCAAGTCCTCTTATTAATAAAATTAATAAAAAGGGATATATTGTGATTGATTTGGAATGAAAGAAATAGAGTATGTTATATGTGCCATGTAAATGATCAAGTACTATATAGTCAGAGGAGTTGATCATGTTTTCTATTGCTTTTAAGACTTTGGTAATTTTTGCTTTTATTAAGAGAAATTTTGAAAATGTAATAATGGAGTTGGATTTGTAGTTTTTGTTATTGATAAGGTAGATATAATACTTATTAGGGTATTTATACTATATGTTTAGTATTTTGCCTTAAAAAAATGTTATGTTTGTATGATTCGGAAATTCAATAAATAGGAAGATCACACTTTTGTCAACAACCACAAAATTACTGCTTAATTTTTTTACATAAATTTAATAATAAAAATTGTCGCTCCCAGTTATTTGTACAAGAGTATTATAAATTTTTTTACGTTCTATAAATTGTATTATGTTGCAAATTAAAACAACGAAACTGACTTTTGTCATATTATTATTGTTGTAACCTATATATTTGGACCACCTTATATTTATTTCTCTAACATTTTAGGAAAAAAAAAAAACAATTTTGAGAATCTTGCTAAAGAAGATGGAAAATTTGAAAAAGTTAACAATAGTAAGTGAATGAAATTAGATAAGGAAAACAAATATTTGAATTGAACGGCACACATTTGATTTTTTGAGTTGCAAAAAAAAAAAAATGGTGGGAAAACATGTAGAACTACATATATTAAAGATATTGTTCTCTTAAATAACAACATCAATTGGGAATTATATTTGTTATGAAAGTTGTGGATTCACCAAATAAGTCCCTCTTTACTTTTTTTTTTTTTTTTCAATTCTTGTCAACTTTACTCGAGGAAATGCTTACTAATTGTATGCTTATGTTTTAAAATTATAACTATTATAACTGCAAAATACTGTTTTTGCTGATGATACAAAAAAACACTTTGAATTATTTGCTTTCTTGATTGCGGTATACTTGCAACAAGTTATGAAAAAGCGAAATTCGTCCTGAACAACTAACAACACTTAAGTTCGTTCTTGTATATTTTTTTTTATTCAAATACTATAAATTGAAAATTGAAATAATGTTAGATGCAAAACTCCTAAATAAAACCGAAGTTGACATATCCAATGGTTCTAACTAACACCTAATATTACATTTTATTTTCCACTGGCCCAATTAACCTAAACTCGAGGAAATCGTGGGCGATCCAAAGGGCATCGGTTCAAATTCGATCTGTTCGATTGTAATCGTTCAATAACCTTAAGATTCGTGCAGACTTGATCCGTTCAAATCTTGAACTGTCTAAACGATTTTGATGCAAATCGAACGGACCGCCCGCATTACGAACTTGAGAGAACCTCGATATATCTGATATCTCCTTATCCTGTCAATCGGCCCATGGGCCTTCAAATATACTCTGTTGCTAGTTAACATGAGATCAGATCGGATCAGAGATCAGAATAAAAAACAATGAGATTAGTGTAGAACTATATATCTGACCAATGAAGTCGCACTCCAGTGTCCAGTACCACATTTCCAGCATCATCTCCGATTCTTCCAGAGGAGAAAAATGGCGAAAAAAGTGCTCTTGCTGTGCGGTGACTATGCGGAGGACTATGAAGTACTGCTGATTATTCATGCCTTATGAAATAATTTGTTGCTTTGTAGATAGATTAATGGAGATAGATTGATTAATCGGTTTGATTTTTTGTTATGATTTGTAGGTGATGGTTCCTTTCCAAGCTTTACAGGCGTATGGGATCGATGTCGATGCCGTTTGCCCAGGGAAGAAGGCTGGAGATGTTTGTCGCACTGCTGTGCATCAATCATCAGGCCACCAAGTAATTAAATTTCAATTTCTTTTTTAATTTATCACTTTTCAGGGTAATCAAGTCAATTGCATGGTTCTTCTAATAACTTGATCATATATATAAGAATTAATTTTGGTAATTTCTCACGTTTGGTTGCTTTGACTTCTCAAGTAATGGATTCTTTGTCCAACTGTTCAGGAGAAATCTGTTATTTTGATGGTATAGGTGTTTTAGTCTTTGAAATACGTAATTACTGCCATTAATCTGAAAAACTGGTACGCTTAAACTGGTACATTTTATGGGGAAACCTAGGCTACAAACTTTCCTTTAAATCTGGTGGAAAAATAATTCAGTGTAACCAAATCATACAAATCGTGAGATACATTCTGATATCTTTTTAAATTTAATTGTGCTTCCTAATTGTTGGGGTTTTATTATTAAATGGTACATTTGGGTCAACTCCTTGCATGTGGGGTTCATCTTGCCAGGCAAATCATGGGCCAGCTATGAGATGTAAAGAAAATAATTTGAAGTAGTTACAATCATGCTGGTCACATAGTACATTTTTTTAATATCTTTTGAATTCTTAATTGCCTCCTAATTGTTGGCGAATTTAATTATTAAATGGTACATATGGTCAACTCCTGGCATCTGGTATTGATGTTGTCAAGCAAACGAAGAACCAACTATGCTGCAATTTTATATTTATAGCTAAATAACTTTACCCTTGAATTGGCCCTTTTTAGCTTACTCTATTTCATATAACCGAATTATATATTTATTTTTTTTGCATAACTTATTCCAGAGAGAACATTGTAGCAGTGCAAAAATAATATTTCGCAATTGCCTACCATTAAACAGATATCATATTACTGGTCACATTGCGATTAGTTCCTGTATTTTTGGCCTTGACAAAACTATAAGAACTGAAGTTATTTACTGGGTTGCGTTATTTTTTGTTATGGCAGAAAAGGAGCTTTACTTCTATATTTCTTTTTTCCCTTTTTCAAATACTATTGTTCTGAGTATGTGAACCTTACAGACATACTCTGAATCAAGAGGCCACAACTTTGCACTCAATGCGACCTTCGACTCGATCGATGTAGCCCAATACGATGGCCTTGTCATCCCTGGTGGACGGGCCCCAGAGTACCTTGCCATAAATGAATCTGTCTTGACTTTAGTCCAAAAGTTCTTCCAAGCGAACAAGCCGATTGCATCTGTCTGCCATGGTCAACTGATCCTTGCTGCTGCAGGAATCATTGCCAATAAGACGTGCACAGCATATTCGGCATGCAAGCCAGCCTTGATTGATGCTGGTTGCCAGTGGGTTGAGGCTGATACTATGGATAAGTGTGTAGCGGATGGGAATTTAATAACGGGTGCAACTTATGATGCACACCCAGAGTTCATCAGCCTGTTTGTTAAGGCTCTTGGAGGGAGTGTCACTGGCTCGGATAAAAAGATTTTATTCCTTTGTGGGGTATGTTTGTTTTTTATTATGCTTGAATGGTTTATATCAGTAGCAGTTCTAAGTTTGGCAATTATTGCTGAGAGCACTATCCTATGATAATTCTGTTAGAAATAATACTATGGTTTTTTTTTTTCCAAGTTACATCTGATAAAATTGTGTTCCTTAGGTTACAATATTGCACTGTAGTCTACAGGGCCTATTTACAACATACCAGAAAGCAGTTGTTATAGTTGAGAATTTTGGAAAGACCAAAATGTGGTTGGATTTGATTTTGAAATATCAGAGATAATATTTTGGGTATTTGAAAATGGTATAATAATGGATCTAAATTGCTTAAGAGGAAAACTAATTGATACTGCTACTCTTGCAAGTTACAACATGAGAAGATTTAAAGTTTTATTGTACTGATATGTCCTCATATAAAATCATATAAAATTGAAACAGGACTTCATGGAGGATTATGAGGTAATGGTACCGTACCAATCTCTTCAAGCCCTAGGCTGCACTGTGCATGCAGTCTGCCCCGACAAACAAGCTGGTGACAAGTGTGCAACTGCCATTCATGACTTCGAGGGAGATCAAACATACAGTGAGAAACCTGGCCATGATTTTGCCCTCAATGCTTCTTTTGATCAGTTGAATTTTTCAGAATATGACGCCCTTGTGATCCCTGGTGGGCGGGCCCCAGAGTATCTCGCCTTGAACGAGAAGGTAATAGAGATTGTGAGAGAGTTTATGGAGAAGAAGAAGCCAGTTGCCTCGATTTGTCACGGACAGCAGATTTTGTCTGCTGCTGGCGTATTAAAGGTTGTTTCTTTAATTTATGTTCTTAGCAAGTTTTGTCTTTTTTAAGCACAATGTCCAAATGGTCATTGGATAATGTGATTTGAACTGCTTGTCTGAAATTTCGTTAGATGACCTTGTAGAATTTGGTTATTCCCACTCTGGTCCTGGACTTTTATTTATGTATTAAACCGAATTTTAGCTACTTTATGTGTTCCTTCGGTCACTTCGGGATCCTCATGTGCTGGGTCCCTTATAAAATTCTGGATACCAGCCACTTATATCTTGATGTATATTTTTACCATGCTAATTAAATTTATAGGGCATGATACCAGCCTAAACTGTATCAACTAGTTTTTAACCAAATAGAAAGGGGGTATCTTTAGTTTAGGTATCAAAACGGAGAAGGCATGATAATTTAGGTCCATCTTATTTTTAGTGTTTTTTTAAACCTTGTGCATACTGAACGAATAAAAAAAAAATTCAATATTTACATCAATGTGAACCAAAATTTTGTAGGGGAGGAAATGCACAGCATATCCTGCTGTCAAGCTGAATGTGGTACTTGCCGGTGCGACATGGCTTGAACCCGATCCGATTCACCGTTGTTTTACCGATGGTAACTTGGTTACTGGTGCAGCTTGGCCTGGCCATCCTGAATTCATTGCTCAGCTCATGGCCCTGCTCGGTATCAGAGTCTCTTTTTGATGCATCAATGGCTGGTTTAGAAAAGAGAACACTGTGAGAACTACATGTCGTGATATGATGTTTTACATAAGTAAATGCTTGAAACGAAGTACTTATGATGCTATTTGATGTGTTTTTTTTCTTTTTGTTTGGAACACTCTTTGTTTGGCAACGAGTTATACTAATAAACGGTTTGCACTCCAAAAATAAAAATATATGCTTTATTTTAGTTGAGAAAATTGGTTTTCATTTTGTCAGTTCAAGGCGTCTGATGCTCTTTTGCCCTTTGATGTTATTTTTTCTTCTTCTTTTTTTTGGAACACACTTTGTTTGGCTACGGGTTAAAATAATAAACGGTTTGCTCTCTAAAAAAAATAAATGCTTCATTTTAGTTGGGAAAATTGATTTTCATTTCATTGAATCAGTTCTTAGTCCCAGTATAAATTCCAACTGCGACAATATTATATGAGCAAATCTGACACTGCGGTTCATTGCGGTTGGGGAAGTTTGTAGTGATTTGATTCAACGGTTATATCTCTAATATTATTTAAAGCTTGCATAAATTATTATTATTATTATTAAAGAATTTCGAACGAATACATTAAAATTTTCAAGCTCTATAGTTTATTTTACAGTTACAGCATATTAAATGTTTCAAATTAATTTTGAAGACGATTAAAATTATTAGATCTTCAAAACATACGGCTATGCTCCAAGTAAATATATTTTAACTTAATTTCTTTGTTAATTAATAAAATTTTATAAAATTATGATTTACAAAAAGTCTAGATAAGACAAAACAAAGCATGTAATGTATTAATCGGACAAATCGACCGATTTGATAGACTTAACTATCCAATATATAACAAACCATTGCTTGATAAAATGACCAACTAAAAAGCCTATGAATCATGTAATCACAAAAAAAAATACTTATATATATTTTCTCTTAATTAGTACCTTGTTAATATCACCCTCTTCATTCTATTCTAAAACATCATTATTTTTCTCTATTCTTATTTACTAATTCTAAATTTCACTATTTTAACTTCTATCCAAAATATACCCTTAATGCTACAATATGTGGAGCTTCCATCGGCCACGAAGAGCTCGCATATTCAGTAGGGAGTAGGGACCAACAACTAAGACTCGCAGTGGCATGATCTGTTACAAGACTATATATATTTCATGAGGTCCCTCGCAAAGATAAAGAATATTCTCCTCAAAAGTTAATAAGATATTTTGACTATGTGATTTAAACTAAAATGAGGCTACGGTAATATGAATATTAGGAACGGATCTCGATCTATGCTACAGATTTATATCTTGATTTCAAAGTTCAAACAATCAATATAAATTATTAAAAATAATTTTCATACGGAAATATATTTGGAAGCAACATTTTATATTTTTTGGTTTTTATTTATTTATTCAAATAAGTAGAAAATAATTGTTTTTAGATGATTCAAAATTTTTAGATTATGTGATTTTCTAACTATTTAAAAAAAGTAGTAATTTTTTTTACAAGATGGAAAATTTGATTTCAACATATATTTTCATATAAAAATCATATTTAACAGTTTGAATTGATTGTTTAACTTTAGAGAAGAGTTCAAATGCCTCATGCCTTTCATGTCTCATTATACCTCACATTCTATATCTTTATTTTTAAAATTCAAATTGTCAATTCGAACCATCCTGATATCTCCATATTAAAACATGCTTGAATACCAAAATTTATATTTCTTTCGAAAATTATTTATTATTTTTTAAGATATATATAAAATTGTTATTTATGGACCATTCAAAAATATTAATCTTGTATTTTATAACAAAATAGTATAAATTTTCTAAAAGAAAAATATTTGTCTATAAGTATATTTTAATATAAATATCATATTGAACGGTTTGAATCGACCATTTTAATACAATATAATACACGTCAAAATATAAAAAAGACGAAAGCTATTTGAAACCTCATGTACATGTTCGGCAGCCTGACTTAACATCCTTTGAGCTCCTTAAGTATCTAAGCCTACCGAACAAACTCTCCTTAACTAAGATCAGCGACCTCCTTAACTAAGGCGACTTTCTCCTCTCCTTGTAAGAATTTGACTTCCTTTGTACCTCCTTAGGACCACTTTTGATAATATTTTAGACGCCTTTACCCCCGTTTCTTAAGGAGCTGCTGCTTTTTTACACCCTGTTTCGATGGAGAGCAGAGAAAGGGGAGGTGAAAAATAGAAGGGAATGAAATGGAATATAAATAAAGATTAATATATTTAACCTCTTCGTATTTGAATGATTAATAAGAGAAAATAAATTTAACTTTCTTTTATGTTTCATTTCTTGTTTGGTTGATTAAAATTTAGAAGGTTAATGAGAAATTTGATAGTTGTTGTAGATTTGTGATAAATTTTTTTTATGAGTATTATATTGGTAAGATATAGACTTGAATATTTGTGTTATTTTTTTAAAAATATTTGTAACAAAATTTATTTTCATCCATTACACCTCAAATTGAGAGAGAAATCAATTATATTAATTACAATGATACAAGGTTAAACGTTTCACCTCTGATATAATTTTATCAAGCAAACACGATTCGACAAAATTTCTTTTTTTTTTTTCTTTCCATTCTCTGACCTGCCTTCACGTAATCCTAGGCAAGAACAATAGAAATGCATCTCCATCTCTTGCTTAAATCCGCGATTTTCAAGCAAAACTAAAAAAATGAACATCACCAAGAACTTCGCATCGAGGTGTTCTTCAGTTTGAGATCCATTTTGAGGGTATTTCTCCCTTTTTTTTGTGTATTTTTTGACGACATATCGTTTCATTAAAAACTGGGTTTAAAAAACATCTAATGGCTCAAAGGAAATGAGGCCGTGTAAAGAGGAACTGAAAGAGATAAACAACAAAAAACTTAAAAAACTGAATTAAAAGAAAGCAGTTAAAAATATAAAAAGAGAGTAACCTAGAAAATAAGTCTAATCTAATTCAAGTATTTTCGCACATTGCTTTCTCCATATTATGAAGTTCTTGGTCATTAAGACAGTCATATAAACTTGTCATAATTATCAGGTCCACAGTTTTTTTTTTTTTTTGACCCTTCTCAATTTATCTTTTGTATCTGGCCATATAACCTTGCTAGATATTAAAAATGTTGATCTACCATCTCTGGTACCATCTCAAATATTGAACACCTCTAGCTTTTGGAGTACAGCTAGTACCAGTCGGTACCACTCTATTTGTGTTGCTGGTATGTTGTTTCTTCTGTAGTTTTTTATTTAAGTTTTAATTTTGCTTTAAGTTTTCTTTTCTTAGATGGCTCAAAGTTATTGAGTCACAATTAATTGTATGAACTAAGCTACTATAATTCTATTTTTGCGTCGAAAACATGGAAACTAAGCTGCTGTAATTTAATTATTGTATGAACTATTTAGTATTATATTGATTTATTATTATTATACTTTTTAATTATATGAATTATTTTTGTCATCATCTTTACAGTTATTAACTTTAGGCACTTTTAATTATTTGCAGTAAAACGTTTGTAATATGTTGGAAATGATAATTTTGTTAGATGTCAAGAAAAATATTAAAGAGGGTATTTAAATCTTTACATACCACAAAATATATTTTACTCATGCTAAGTCTTCATTCTTAATTCTACTATCATACCGAACAAGTGTTCCTTAGTATGAATTAAATTTTATCCCCACCCTCTTAAGGAGTGTTGCCGAACATGCTCCCTAAGTCTTAGCAAAAAAAATTATCCATCGAAATTAGAAAATTCGGGCGTACAAAAATAGAAAGAGTACCTCACTTGTATCAAATATGCTAAGATCGGATTCATTGGGACCGATTCATAGATTTTTTTTTTTTTGAATTTTAGTAGCGGAAAAAAAAAATTTATTAATCGGACTCAATTATTCCGATTCATAAAGGAGTTGATTTTATGTGGCACAAAATTCTCTGTAACCATTGATTTTCTACGTATGCAAAGAGTTTTGTGTCGCATAAAATCAATTCCTTTATGAATCGGAATCATTGAGTACGATTCATAAATTTTCTAATTGATTTTCTACGGCACAAAACCCTTTGTATCAGGTCCATAAATGTAGATGTTTTGTGCCACAGAAAATTAATTCTTTTATGGATCGGAAGTCTCATCCATAATTTTTTTTTTGTAAATTCTCTATGTGTTTTTTTAAAAGAATTTTTTTTATAAGATCGGACTCAATTTTACCTTGATACAAACGAGCTACTCGATATATTTTTATAAGTCCGAATTTTATAATTTCAAAATGCAGGATATATATACGAGCGAATGCCAGCTCATTCTGTCAAGATTCTCGAGAGAAACAGTACCACACATGTCTTTTCCAAATAGATAAATAATTGAATCTTTTTCCTCTTTGATTGATAACCACTGGCCACTGCCCACTAGACAATTGGATCAAGCATATGCATATCTATTCTCTGCTCTAATTCTCCAATACCAGATTATTCCTGTAGATATGCACTGGGATATTCATATGCTTCACCTACCGAATAAAAGAAAAAGAATTATACTAGGAATAAGGGAATTTATCCACATAAATTGCAAAAGTAGTATAAGTGGAACCAGGTCCTTAAAGTAACTCAGATTTTGAGTTTGAATCCAGACATCAGAATTCAGATTAATCTGACCCACATTAAAATTTACCAGTAACTCTAATATTTGTGCATATTTTAATCGAACGGTCCGGATCCAAACTAAAAAGTTTTTGAGTTGCTCTAGAGAATCCACCGAGTTTTTTAAAAATACCCAGATTTATAAATATTTTATTAAAAATAACCAAGGTTTGGGAAAATTTTTAAAAATACCCAACCTGTGGAAAAAATCCACGACCCGGAATTTTTAATTTTTAATTTTTTTAGAGTTATGTTGTTCAGTTTGTTTGGAATTTAGATTAGTTTGAATTGTTAAGTTTGAGGTTTGTATGAATTTTATTTTTAAAAATTGTTTAAGTTAGAGTGCTTCTGAGTTCCACTTTGCACATCTGGTTAATATAGCAAAACATCTTCAAAAATCATGAAAATTCACCAACATGCATTCTTGACATCGTAGAGTAAGACTGTGAAGTTTCATACAAAATCTCAAAATAAATCCGGAGACCTCATCTCTCAAAACTTGTCCGAACTGCTAAAGGAGTGCTTCTGAGTCAAACTTTGCACTTCTAGTTAACATAGCAGAACATCTTCAAAAATCATAAAAATTGTGCGACATGCAGTCTTGACATCGTAGAGAAAAACTGTGAAGTTTCATACAAAATCTCAAAACAGATTGCGAGATATCATCTCTCAAAATTTGCCCGAATTACTGAAGGAGTGCTTCTGAGCTCAACTTTACACCTCTGATTAACATAGAAAAACATTTTCAAAAAATTATGAAAATTAACTGACATGCAATCTTGACATCATAGAGAAAGACTGTGAAGTTTCATACAAAATCTGAAAATTTTGAGAGATAATAACGCCCGATATGTTTTGAGATTTTGTATGAAACTTCACAGTCTTTCTCTATAATGTTAAGACTGCATGTCGGTAAATTTTCATAATTTTTGAAGATGTTTTGCTATGTTAACTAGAGGTGCAAAATTAGGCTCAAAATCACTCATTCAGCAGTTTGGATAATTTTTAAGAAATGAGATCTCCCGATCTGTTTTGAGATTTTGTATGAAACTTCACAGTCTTGCTCTACGATGTCAAGACTGCATGTCGGTCAATTTTTATGATTTTTGAAAATGTTTTGCTATGTTAATCAGAAATACAAAGTTGGCTCAGAAGCACTCTAACTTTAACAATTCATACAAACCTCCAACTTAACAATTCAAACTAATCTAAATTCTAAACAAACTGAACAACATAATATCTCTAAAAATAACAAATAAAATAAAAAATTTCAAGCTGCGGATTTTTTCCACAGATTGGATATTTTTAAAAATTTCTTCAAACTTTAGTTATTTTTAATAAAATATTTATAAATTTGAGTATTTTAAAAAAACTCGGGAGAATCCGTATTCCACTATTCCTCAATGTACCACACGTTTAAAAGTCCTTAAAAAAATATCTGAAAACTTATCCCAGTTATATGGGTCAGGAACAGATGCAAAAATATTTCTAATTGATGTTGATAATATATTAATTGAAAATTAAATCATTATTATCTTAATAATATTTTTTTATACGATATGACAGTCAAATTAACCCAAGCTAGCTAACCTATCAATAGATTATCTAACATTTTGTTGAATTAGTGGAATAGTCATTAGACACTAACCCAATAGAGAGAGCGCTTTGTATGGCGTGTGAAAACATGAAATAGCACTCCCGATTATCTATTTAAATTATCGAAAAGATGCTTTATTTTATCTTTCGATTTATAATCATTGTATTTATAGTTTAGTCTATCAATTTTTATTTAATATTCACCAAGAATTTCAAATTCAAATTTCACATCCACAACTTCTCACACAAAATCTTTCCCTGTACTACCATATCAAAAGCAGTTGTTGCATTGTATTGATTGCTATGGCAATTAAATAATTTAGTTGTCAATATGATTACATAAAATATGGTAGGTCATAGGTAGATCTCGGTAAGGTTTTTGCAGATTAGATTAAAGTTTATATTTAAAAATCAGATCATGGTTATATTGGTGTATGATATATGCATGCACAATTGCTCAATTGCATTATTTCTACTAGACAACCTAAATAGACCACCATACCGGTTTGGCGGTTTCCTACTTACTGAATAATTATTGCCGTTGCTTTTGTTAGTTAATTGGCATCATCACACATGTCATCCTTGTCATCATGACCATTAATTAATGCTAGGCATGCTAGCCACGGTTTAATTTAACAACAGAAAGTGAACACAAAAAGTTACATATAAATAGGCAGGGCATAAATTATAAAAAAAAAAAAAAAATGAGTGAGGTTATGGTACTTCACAATGTGTGCATATTGATATGAATTCATATTTATTTGCAAAGTTTAAACATTTAATATGAATCGTTTAATATGATTTTGTATGAAAATGTATATGCAAACTGAAATTTATATATATATTTTTTAATTATTTTACTATTTTTTCTTTTTGAAAAACTTGACAGTGGTTGTCAAAACATATTTTACTTTTTGGTTTTTTCAATAGGTAAATATAGCACTACTTTTGAGTGGTTTTCTACATACTTAAGAAAATTATTAAAAAAAAATAGTATGGTTTCCATATAAATTTTCATATGAAATTATATTGAACAGATTAAATTAATTATTTAAACTTTAAAAATATAAACATATACTCTTATTACTGACTTATGTGCGCATTGCAATTTACCTTTGTCTTACTAAAAAAATTGATTTGTGGAAAAAGTATGTACATAAAGCGGTGGCCTTTAAAAAAGGACTAATTAAGATTCTGTGGATAATGTAAAAGGTAGTTTTGAAAATCATACTTTTTGTGGTGAATGTTAATTATTTTGTAGATTTATTCGGAGCTGCAAACACCACCAGCATAAGAAATATGAATAATTATACTAATTCCCCCACTTTTGTTCCCTCATTTATTCTCACACACTCTCTCTCCAAATTAACTTCCTTAATTGTCTTTTATCTCTCCATTAATTCCGCTAAGAATTTATATTTATCCCCTCATTAATTATATTGCCCTTTTATTAACAATCCCCGCATTAATTATACTTTCCTTGAATAACAATCCCTGCTAACAATTATTTATCTGTTTATTGATGTTCAAGAAAGTATTTATCATTGTTCTGATAAGTATTTATCCTTATATCTGAGAAGTATTTATCATTGTCTCTGACATATTAATACTTTGATTTGATTAAACATTATTCATTGACAAGTTCAAGAAAATATTTATCATTGTTCTGACAAATATTTACCATTATATCTTAGAAGTATTTATCATTGTCACAGACATTTTACTGTAAGTTGCAATTATGTCTGAGACGTATTTATCCATGTAACATAAAATATTTATCATTATGCCTAAGAAGTAGTTCACTGTAAGTTGCAATTATATCTAAGAAGTATTTATCCATGTAACATAAAGTATTTATCATTATGTATGAAAAATATTTATTATTGATATTTTACTGAAAGTTGCAATTATGTTTGAGAAGTTTTTATCCATGTAACATAAAATATTTATTCATGTAGTATAAAGTATTTATCATTATGTCTGAGAAGTATTTATCAGTGGGTGAGGGGATTGTTTATTTAATGGTCCCTAGTTGTGCAGGGACAATCCAAAAAAACAAAGAAATTTTGTGCGGGGATAACTGATAAGTATTTATGAGGGAATTGTTTATTTAATGGTCCCCAGTTGTGCGGGAACAATTAAAAAAAAAAGTAAATTTTGTGTGGGAATAATTAATGGATTGATTTGTTCAGTCATAAATAAAGATTATTGCATAGGGATTAATTATTTGCAAATCCAAGATAAATACTTTGATGCTTTAAGTTAAATACTAACAGTTTCTGTGGAGTATTAATGATTGAGCGGTCCCCCCATGACTTTTTTGGCAGTTAGTGCAGAATTTTTTACGGAGATAGACCTGCGAGGATTGTTATCATGATCCAAAAAATATATACACAAAAGAAATGCAAACCTCTAAACAATTAACAATATCACGAACAAAATTGGGCCGAAATTTTTATTTATACTATATAAAAAATAAAAATGAAAAAGCCATGATTTTTGATTTTTTTTTTTTAAAAACATCTGTATTGTCAAATCAATCTGCTCCTCCTCTAACCCAAAAATACACTATGATATTAAATATATTTAGGTTTTTGAGAAGTCTCCAAACTAATCTGCAGCTTTCAAAAATGGAGTCACAGATTGATTTGACAGCCCAGGTGTTTTTGAAAATCCCCTATTTTGTTTTTTTTTTAATATGGTATAAATAAAAATTTCAGAAAACTGGGTGGATGTTAATTATTTTGACTGTATAATGACCGAATAATAGATACTGATATGTTGACTGTTTTCATAATAGAAAAATCAATAATCACAGTCTTTGCTGACTATTTTCGATATATTATATAGAGTAGAACTAGGGTGCTCTTTAAGCTTATCAAACTCTAAAATTCATCAAATTAATTTTAAATGATGAATTCAAACTGTTGAAACCCGTCTACCTTACATGTGATACATCTACATGTGAAATTTTTAAACATTCGAATTAATTTAGTATAAAATCAAGCGGTTAAAATTAGAAGGTTAATAAATTAATTTTAGTGCATTCATTTTTTAAACGTTTTTGACCGCTTGACTTTATACTAAATTAATTCGAATATCTAAAAATTTCACATATAAATGCATCACACATAAGGTAGATGGATTTCAACGATTCGGATTCATCATTTGAAATTGATTTGATGAGTTTTAAAGTTAAGCTCACCAAAATTTTGGTAAGTTTCAGAGCACCCTAGTTCTACTCTATTATATATATAAATTCTAGATGGACATTTTCTTCGGCTGCTTCAGTACTTTATATAGTAGGATCCTACTTTGAAGGCATCTAGCTCTGGACTGTTTATTATGATTAGATGCGTCGTTTATCATATACAGATATACTCTTGTCATATTTCATAAGATAAGTATGAATAGCTTCTTTTTTTCATTAACTTGACATATAAGAATATAGACAATAACTTTATATATATATAATCATCAGATATGAATATAGACAAGAATTATTCCATACACATTACCTTATATGATAATTGATAAACAAAAAATTATATATGATTATTTTTATTCATACATATAATTATATAATTTTTATTATTTTGATGAATTACTTTATACATTATATAATTTTCAATTAATAATTTTTGAAAAAATTATGAATATAATATTTTATATCATTCTATTTAATTAATTATTATAATTTTCTAATTAACATCATGTAAAAATATGTATACAATTACAATTGCTTTATAAATGGTAATTATTCTTTTTTTGCTTGTAATTTTTTTTGAAGATTCAAACCGATGGATACATACTCTTATTGATTATTACATGAGTTGTCTGCTTTTGAATATCACATGATAAATATCAGTTGGCAAAACACACATGATGAGTTGTTTTAATTCGTCTACTTTTAACAGCGACATAATTGTCATTTTCCAATATTACCTACCTCATAATTTCTTGCAAGTAATCCAAAATTCTTAATGCTGTCTGTATTTTGAAAATTCCGTACTCCTAATTATTTTACTTCTTTTACAAAATATATTTTATTACTTTCTAAATCCGACAATAAACAACTACAACTCTACAAGAAAAGAAGTTGAAAAGACGACCGATCATGCAAGTCGTAATCAACAAAAATAAAAAAATATGTAGATAAAAAAAAATATTTTCCTCAAAAAAAAAAATCAACAAAAATATGTAGCTGAAAAGGTACATGCAGGGTGACAAAAATAGGTCGGAACTCGTGGCTCCATCGTGATTTGCATCTGACTTGCTTGCTAATAACTTGTTTGTTATTATACCGAACTGTCAATAAGCTAGCTTGTCACTAGTTCAGCCTATAATTAACGAATTTAAGTTGAGGCCTAGCTTGCTCACTAGCTCGATTAAATATTAATTTGTGAATTTACATGAATGCGTGTATATTTTATACTGTATAGCTCGGTTCAAAAAATTTATAAAATTTATTTTCTTCTTAAAACAAGATACATCCAAATTTTGCGAGCAAGCTCATCAGTTCGCAAGCTAGCTCGATCAAGTTACTGACAATTTCAAGCTGAGATTTCAGCTCAGACCTCTAAAATTAACTTGCTCGTGATTCGAACAAGCCAACTTGTAACGAGTTTAAGCTGGATCCATCACGTTGCCACCCTAGTTACATGGTTCTAAAATGTTTAGGCTGTAACCACTGCTCAGCGGCTCAACAAGGGCAGAAATTCAGAAATATTTTATTGGTAGTAATTAATAGAAAAAAAAGAGAGAAACAGAAATAATACAACTTTTTTTATATGAGTAATAAGATCGGAACTGTTCATACCGATAATAACATCTTTTTTTTAAGTTAAGATCGGTACTGTTCATACCGATCTAAATTTTTTTTTTTAAGTTAGTATTGTTACTGTTCATACCGATTCTAACTTTTTTTTTTAAATTACAAAAAAAAAATTAAGATAAATATAAACAGCACCAATCTTACTGCCCATATTAAAAAATTATACTCTTTTTATTTTCTCTCTTCTTTTTTATTAATTACTCTCAATAAAAACTTCCTCAGAAACTCGGTTCTAATCTGTCGTTAGTTGGCAATTCTAAATAAAAAAATATTAAAAAAAAAAAAAACGTCGAGTTGACAGCAATTATAGGAGGGGGCCCATGGGCCATGGACCAAGTGTCAAAATAACTGACATGTGCAGTGGGCAAAATTGACCAAACTTTGCCTGTGCTGTGTGGTGCCCTCTTATAATTGAGCTGGTATAAAAATAAAGGAGAATTATCCCTGATAGCCCCTATCAGCTTCTCAAAAAAAAAAAAAAAAAAAAAAATATATATATATATATATATATATAAAGGAGAATTTCATGTATATCTCCCGAAAAAAATTTAAAATTACAACTTTTTTTTTTTGCTAAAACTCATATTTTTACCTATTCAATTGTTTTTCTATTAAAATTCATTTTAAATTAATTTACAAAAAGCTCAAATTATTCTTTATTAAAAAAATAAAAAACATGTAGGCTAGTTAAGAAAAGTATCAGATTTTTAATTAGTCGATTGTCAAGAGGAAATGACTCATTTATCTACTAATATATACACAATGACATTTAAGTATACATCTATATATGCTTCAAAAGTAGAAAAATTAACTATTTGCTATTAAAAATTGACTAATTAGAAGAGTAACATTTTTATTAAATAGATTAAACAATTTTTTTCTTTTTTAATAAAGGATAAATTGATGCTTCATAAATTTAAAATAAGTTTTAATAGATAAATATGTCAGTTTTAAAAGTTCTGAATAAATATGAATTATTAGTTTTGGAGGAGATATACGTAATTTTAAAGCTTCTAAGGAATATACGTGAAATTTCTCCTAAAATAAAATAGGCCCCACAAAATTCGCAAATGGGACCCATTGATTGATAGATATTTCCGGTTGCCTTTTTGTAAATGCTCTTTTGGCACGATTTGCTTCAGCTTTCCGCGTAGGGAGCGTGGTCGCCGCGATCTAATTTTCTCCAGTTATCTTAACTACATTCTCCATTTAACCATTTATAGTGAGCAACGACTTGTAAAATATAGCGATAACTGGAGAGGAGATGAGGAACCGCCCCATAAAAAATATCGCGACACCACATGAGTCCTCTGCCCCTACCAGTAGATTCTCTGTGATACTTACTCTCTGTAGATTTCTGTGTTTCCTACGACAAAGCCAGGACAAGTACTTTCACTTGTTAAAACAATGTAGCATTATAACAAGTCAAAAAAACCTTTACAGGATTTTTACTAAGTTAAAAACTCTCAGAATATGTGGGGATCTGATTTAGTTCTTTTCGGAAGTACGATTTTTTGTGTAAATGGATGAACAATATCTAATGTCAGGAAAAAAAAATACGATTCACAGCCGAACATGAAGGCATGGACATAGAAGATCTGTCCCCATCAATGAATTAGATACATAGAGATTCGGGAATCAAACTCTTCGGACGAATGTGCCCTCCTTATCAATCAATGGAAATTCTGTGAATCATGAAAGGTGCTCCTCTACTGTAATGGAAGAAATTTTTTAGATTATTGATTCAAAAAGCGTTCTAAATAGCTAGCTATATGACAGCGCTGTTTTTTCAAACTATAAATACTAAGTTATAAGATAAAAATTCACTAACTCAACTACGGTCACTATATTTTTTTAACAATTTATATGGACTTTTGTGTTTCTATTTCTAATGCTACATGGTTTTCTATAATAAATATGCTAAACCGAACTATGTACTTCTATTTTTTATTTGTGATTTATTCTCTCATTCTATATCGAGAAATATTCAAATATTTATTCTTCCTTTTGATTACTCTTCGTATAGTATTCACTTGTAAAATTATTATTGTTTGTTTCAATTGAAAGCTGGTTTTAATTATTATATAATATATAAAATATTTAAATAAGTGTACTTATTCATTTTCCTTATATGATTAATTGCTCTTCGTCTGATAAAAAATATAGACATAGATTAGTTGTCATTTAGTTGTTATCTCAATTCTTTAATATTAATCATGTTGATAATTAGTACAAATATAGAATATAAAATTTGAAAAGAAAAAAAAAATTATGTATAATAGCTTCCGTTATTCACAATAGCTTCTTTTTTTTTTTTTGTCTCTCCGCTATACCGCTATAATCGCTATTTAGAACCATGGCTTCAAATAATAATAAATAATTCATGTACTTTGTTTTTGTAACCGTTGAATCGGACGGTTTATAATAAATCATTCGAAGAAACAGAATGATTACATCGTTAAATTAATTATTATTATTAAATTAAATTATAAATAGCCATTATGCCAAAGGGCTTATTCTTTGAAAAGAATGGAAAAGCCGAGGTTATAAACATGGTTCAATTGGAATTTTGATGAATTTTAATTTTTTAATATGGAGGGGTGAAATGGTAAAAGAAACAAGTTCCTTGTCAAACCAGCAACCTGCACCTTTTTATGATAAATGTGGTATTTTTATGCCATTTTCCGACTTATGAACTTTTTTTCTTTTTAATTGCTTCAAGTTTTGATTTTGAGGAAATCTTGATATAAACATATAGCAGAGCAATTTAAGTTTTACGCTTGTTGCGATCAATAAAAAGTAAAGTAAAAAAAAAAATGACTAATGTACTGCATAAAGTCAAAATAATATTACTATCTTTACCCAAATATTTTAGTCTGTATTTTCAAGAAAAACAGATGAAGAGCCTTCTAATTTAGGTTGACTTTTGTTGTTTGGAGAAAAAAAATCCTTTAAAGACGGTTACGGATTAAACTTTTTAAATATATTTTGATAGAATTTATTGTAATTATGTCCGAACTCCAAAGCACCCAAGCTGCCAAGCAAGAAAATTACTATATTTTATAAATTTCGATTTTTTTTTTTTTGTGTGTTTATAGCTCTAAGCAGATGCGAAATTATAAATTAAGATTGGAGGGCTGAATAATTTTTATAGTGTAATTTTATTTTATAAAGAGGTAGAAGATATAAATATTAGTGTAATAATCTAGAAGTCAATCATAAACTAATTGTATTATATATATTTTGTTCATAAATTGAATGATTAATAAAGATATCATTTTGTTTCTTGAGATTTATCGTATTTATGAATCATTTCGAGTTAAGGACTTAAAATTGTATTACTTCATAATATAGACGATAAATACTCTTAATAGTCTCTAACCGTGACAATTAGCAGGAATACTAATTAACTGTAAAAATGTTAGTATGGAGATTAAATGATGGTTAAGTTTTACAGACCATAGACAAATGAGTTGTCATTTTAATCACATAGATACATGTTACAGAATGTGGTATTTGACAGACCCTAAATAAAACATTAAATGAATTGTATTCTTGTCATTAATGTTTCATTCAGTGTTAAGTTCTAAAGTATGAAATGTTCATCTTTCCTACATAAGAAATACGATTCGTGAGTGTTGTTCAATGCTATTCGTAAAAAGTAGCTATACAGGTGACACTTCAGTACACATAGCTTGTGCGGAGGGGAGATGTTCACGAAGACTACTATTGTCCCTCATATCTAATACGAGTGATAGTATCAATAGGCCTCTTGATAAAGTAGGGTTATCAACGCGCAATATGATTACAATAGTTAATAATATTTGATAATCTACTTAATATCGAGAAAATATTAAGTTTCCAATGATGAAAGACACTTACCTTGAAACTGTTGGATACTATGAGACAAAATAATTAACACGAGTAAATTGTTTATGTTGGGGTTTTGACGGTTCAAACCCATTGATTTAATTTAAGGTGCGGAAAGAGTAAAACAAAAATTTTTACATCTACCTTAAGCTACGGATTAAATGAATCAAGAAGATCCGTTTAATCCTATTTACAGATCTACTCCATGATTGATTTTCTAAAGCATTAAATATATTTACCAATTAAATAGATTAATATAACATATTTATACCTTGTTTCCAAATCTCATTTGAAATGCAGATTAAGTGGGAAGAGCTACACCAAGGAAGGAATCGACTCGGAGTATCACACGTGTGATACCTCTATCGGTTATCCACCAGGACTAACTGGAGAGCGGTTTATTTCTTCTGCCAGAAATACTATAAACCGTGGAATTCTGTATAAACACTATTCACCGAAATAGGGACAGATTAAATATATTTAAGACTCCAAGTTATTCTGTTTCACTTAAAAGCAAAACAAGAAATACCGCAGAGTTTGCAAAAATATATTTTTCTGAATCTCATAATAACCGAAACTGGGGAAGAGAGAAATTCCAATTAATGAATTAATCAGATTAACATGTGAATTAGTAAGTTTTCTCTCTACCCTCACCCCTCTATTTATAGTGTTTTGAGGAGGTTCGCAAAAGACCGAAATACCTCTCAAAACAAATCTATTTACCAAAATACCTTGACACCTCATGTTTTAATATGTGAAATGACCAAAATACCCCTTCCACACTCTTCTCCATGCTTTTACACCTTAAGGTGTCATGCAAGGTGGCATAGGTGTGAAATGACCATTTTGCCCTTGGCCCATTAAGGCATGAATAGTAAAAGGCTTTGATTATTTTTGGGCTTTTAAACCCATAATTCAAATCCATAATTAACAAATTAAAATCCAAATCAAATATATATAATTGTCATATACAATTATATTTCTTTTCGATTGTTGTTCGATAACTTTTATACAACGTAACGTGTAGTTTATAAATTAACCGTTATTTCTGCTTGTCATTCTAAATGACATTTATAATTTAATTATATCATGTATAATTAATTATAACCATCTTAATATTAATTATAATCAATTTATAATTAATCAGTAAGATTCTCCGAGTAGCTCATATATGGTGTGACCTAATAGGATCTGTGTTATGTTGGTAAACAGAGTTAAAACTGTTTTAACTTCTATAATCATGAGTGGTATCTGGCAACACATTATGACCATCCAATTACACAGATGATGCTGTACTGTACAATATCATGATCCAGTAAACTATTTACTTGTGTTTGTTCTTCTGTCTCATAGCTATCAGATCAGTTTCAAGGTAGATGTGTGTCATCCTTGCTAACTGAATCTTTTCTTGATCTTGAGTAGATTATCAAATATAATTACTCTTGTAATTATACCGCATGTAGATAATCTAACTTTACCAAGGGGCCCAGTGATGTTATAACTTGTATAGAGATACGAGGGACAAATAGTATTCTTGGCAGACTATCACTTCCTCAGCTAAGCTATACATATGGAAATGCTACCGTTATGACTGCTTTTTACGGACAGCGGTGGATAACAATCACACATACACATTTCTCAGTGGGAACGATAAATACCTCATACTGTAGAACGTGACACTGAATGAAAACATAAATGACACGAACACAATTCTATTTAATGTCTCGTTCGGGGTCTGTTAAATACCATGTTCCTAGAACATGTATCTATGTGATTAAAATGACATCTCGTGTCAAGTGGTTTGTAAAACTTAACAATCTTTTAATCCACATACTAACCTTATAGCGGTAATTAGTGTTCCTGCTAGTACCTTGGTCAGTGACCTTTTAAGAGTATATATCATCTATATTATGGAGTTTCATAATTTTAGTCATGAACTCAAAATGAAATAATACTCAATGCAACAAAATGATATAAACATTCAATTCATGAACAAAGCTTTATGATAATTTATCGTATTATTGATTTCTAGATTATTACAAATTAACAGTTTACTGGATCATGATATTGTACCGTACAAGATCATCTGTGTAAATTGGATGGTCATAATAAATTCTGCTAGATGTTGTTTATGATTTGTAATAATTAAAAATGTTTTAATTCTATTTACCAACATAACACAAATCTATCGGGTTACACCAATAGGAAGTTAATAAGAAAAGTTTATGATTAATTATAAATGTCATAAAGATGACAAACTTAAACAGATTAAATTTATAAGAATGTATGGCACGTTGCATAAATTTATCACAACAACATACCAAGAAATATAATTGTTAAGAACAATTATATAGATATCAAATGGATTACAAATATTAATTATGAATTAATATTTTGGACTTGAAGCCCGTTTCAATTTGGGCCTGAATTAGATTTAGAATTTAATTCAAAAGCTCAAATCAAAAGCCCAAATACAAAAGTCCAAATTAGAAGCCCCAAATTAACCAACCTTATCCATCAAGGGTATTTTGATAATTTTCCAATCTTATCCATCAAGGGTATTTGATAATTTTTCAATCTTATCCAATGACATTTTGGTAATTTCCAAAAAGATCAGGGGCATTTTGGTAATTTTGCCATAAATAGGTGTGTAGGGTGAAAGAAAGAATTTGCCAATTCCGATAGTTCATGTTTGATCGATTCGAATATCATTATCTCTTTCTTGTGTTTTATCCTCTCAGAAAAGAATACACAATCCATGTATATTCTTGCGAGTTATCAGTAGTGTTTTTGCGGGAGTTGTGAATAGTGTTTTTGCGAAAGTCACAGTTTTTGTTTTTGTGCATTGTCATAAATCAGTTTTTTTGAGATTCGTGAATAGTATTTTTACGACTGTCGTAAATAGTATTTTTGCGAATACCGGATAAAATATTTATGGCAAAAGAAATATCAGCTCTCTAGTTATTTTTCGGTGGACACTGATAGAGGCATCAGATGTCCGGTGCTTCAAAAGCTAGTCAAACTTCAAATCCATTCGAATTTGGGACAAGGTACAAAAGTTGTTTTAATTTATTTAAATGTTAAATAAATTTAGTTTTAGAAATCAATCCGGGAGTAGATCCTCGGCTTTTGGTAGAAGTAAAATTTTTGTTTTACGTTCTTTCCGCACATTAAGCCTAAATCAAGTTTTGCGGTAGATTTTCAAGAAGGATTTGACGTAGGATTCCCCAACAATAGATACTTTTAAAAAAATGTGAAGAACAAAATTACTATTGTTTTATTTTATAAGAGTGGCTTAGCCATCTCTAATTAACCATTAGATCCCTGACTTCAAGCTCTAATGCAAAATCATCGACAACTTTGATTTCATAACTAGAATATATTTCAAATTAAAAATATAAGAAATTTTAAAGTTTTATTATCAAATAAAAGAAATGCAATAAAATATCTGTATTGCATTTATAATATAACTCTCAAATTTGTAGCTTTGTTCGTTGTTAATTGACATAAAAATATATTTTGATTACAATTAGCTGTACTAAAGAAAATGTAAATACGCTATTAAACAACTGGCTATTGACATTGAGGTAATTTCTAACAGAACGTGTGGAAAACCTCAAAAACAAAATAAGAATAAAACTATTTTAAGGTGTCTCCTTTTTTTTTTTTTTGAGGTCAATAATTAATATTAAGAAATATGTGTGTCTTATTTTGGGTATCTAATTTCATCTAATTAAAGGGCTTATGTTGTAAAATGTTGTCAATGCAAAGGAAGGAATGAAACGGCGCTTCAGAGTTAGGGGGAGCAAGGGCAAAATCGTCAAAAGAAAAAACACCCGTCTTCGTCTCTCCAACCTGCCCCCTCCCTGATCGGAATCCCCTCGAGTAACTCAATTTATCACTTTAGATCCAGGCCGTCTGATTCGAATCTGGGCCAATCCGACCCGAATGGTGCTCACGAGTCCCTTTAGTCTAACGGCCCGATTCAAATCTGATGGTCCGGATCTAAACTTAAAAAATGAGTTACTTTAGACGACGAACTCCCCCCTCCCACGCCTATATAAAGCGAACAGGTGGTAATCAGCAGGACACTCCAACCTTCTTCCCTTGATTTCCTCTCAAATTGCAAGGCCGTTTCGTACTCTTCGACGAATTTTATTTATGCGGGGTGGGAAACGGGATATTACACAATTTAGGTTATGAGCTGGTTTGATAGGTTGCATCGCCGCTCAGATGCGAGCCGCTTCATGGACGGATTGATGATTTTCGTGTTTTACCTGTCTCTTCCTATACGTAAATCTAGTAGTAGTAATTTTAATATTGAGTTAAAATTGGCTTCGAATTTGGTACAATTTTAAGCGCTCGGATTAGGATTCGTTTTTAAAGTTGAATTTGGGATTGATTTACTTGGATCTCGAAGTGAACATAATGGATCGTGACAGCTTTCCTTTTGGAGGTATGAAGTTGATTTTCTCTTTCTTGGATTAATTTCCTGAAATTAATTTTTGGTATTAAATTAATCTTGTACTTGAGCAAGATGATTTTAGTAGTTCATATATATATATATTTTATGGCATTTGATCTTCTCAGTGAAGGGGTTTGTATGGTTATCAACATGTATTTTTGCTAATTCTTCTGATTGTTGTGTGAGGGGAAATTTTATTTTGCAATGTGGGCGCATTCTAAGTTTTGACAGTTCCTTGTCAAAACTAAAGAACAAAGTCTAACTATCCCTTCTTGTTATAGACTTGAACAGGTTGTTTTCTTTATTGTTTGTAATGATAGTTTCATTATTTCACTATATTTTGTGTTGCTTGTGAAATTGTACCGAAAGTATTACATTAGAATTGAGTGAATTTACTATTTAGATTATGTCTGGAAACAAAAACCAGACAGTTAGATACCCTTTTTCTTTTTTGGGTTTTGAATAAAAGAATATTGGGGTCTACTTCTAGATACTCTTGGGCGATGTAGAAGATGTGCCTATCAGATTCCATATCATTGTTTTAAAAACATGTTATTATTGGACCTTTTAGTCTAGTGGATTAGGAAAGAACCAAACTTGAAAGTGATGTACAAGCAGTACAGGATTAAGTAATTGTAGTAGTTAATCTAGATAAATTATTCTTTAAATTTGATCGATTTATTATAATAAAATAAATTATATTCAATTGTGTTCTGTTTTACATTTTAGGTCCTTTTCTCCCACTCATTGAAAGACAACAACCTTCTCCCCCTTCTGTAATTGTGATTGGTGCTGGCATTTCTGGGATTGCAGCTGCCCATTCTTTGTCTAATGCTGCATTTAAGGTATTATCTTTTTACTAGGAGGTATAAATTTGAACAAGAAAAAATCTTTTTGGTCACTGTATGGACCAGTGGGTCAATTGTGACCACTTATTTCAGTTAATATTTATATCAATAGAACTGATTTTTACTTACTCTGAACCAAGCCCGGGTGGCAGCTTTATTTAAAAACTAGTCAATAATGGTTTTGTTGGCTTATTTACAATTATAATCTAATTATTGCACCAACGTCATACTGTTCTACAAATAGTTCTTCCAGTCTTCAGTCAGACTTGCTATTCTGGTCTGGATTTATTAGAAGTGATTTAGCTGGTTGAAGTGGTATTTAACAGTATAACTGTAGAAAGGAAATTCACACGACTGTATGATTGATGACACTGATTGGTGGCAAGCTACTAATGAAATTCACATTATTAATGATTATGGTCTTTTTGGCTTGGTGGTTATAACTTTTCCAGTGTGCTATTTTTATTGATTGTCCTGATTCGTTTTCCTTTTTTTTTTTTTTTTTAAATATACAGGTTACTGTGTTGGAATCGAGAGATAGAATAGGTGGCCGAGTCCACACAGACTACTCTTTTGGCTGCCCAATTGACATGGGTGCCTCATGGTTTGTATAATTTCTTTTGAAGTCTTGGTATTTGTGATCTATAACAACTATATTCAGCATTTGATGCGTATCTTTGATTTTTATTTTCTATTCAGGTTGCATGGAGTGTGCAATGAGAACTCACTCGCACCACTCATCAGGTGCCTCGGTCTAAAATTGTACCGCACTAGTGGTGATAATTCTGTGCTATATGATCATGATCTTGAGAGGTATTATTTTTTTGTTTCTCTTTCACTCTTTTGTTCATTACCTTGGAGCTTTCAATATATGTTAATTCTGAAATATATGTAATTTGGTTTCTGTAGTTATGCTCTTTTTGATAGAAAAGGTCGTCAAGTTCCCCAGGAGGTTGTGATTAAGGTTGGGGAAGTATTTGAGACAATTCTCAAGGAGGTACTAAATGATTTCTCTCTCTGAAAATTTATATCTTCCAACTGCATTATTTGTTTACTTCAGAGTGTGATTTTTTATTTTTTATTTTCCTATAACAGACTATAAAAGTACGTGATGAGAATATGAATGATATGTGCCTAAAAGAAGCCATCTCCATAGTTTTTGACAGATACCCCCATCTCAGGTACTATATAGTAATATCAATCTTTTATAAGACATATTTTAAAGGCTGAATGTCGGGCATATACTTAAAATAATCCAAAATTACATCTTTTTTAAGATTTAAGTGTAATACTGACATATTAAACAGGAACAGCTTTCCAAATTAGCCCATCTAAATCTTAAAAATATCAAAAACTTCAAAGCATATAACTTGTGAGATTCATCTTATTGCAAAAATATCAAATCTTTTTTCGACCAAAATACACTTCATGTTGTTACTGTAACCAGACTGCATCTGTTTCAGAAAAGTCGAACATTGTTTTCATTTCATAGCTAGATGATATAAATTTTGCAATTTCTTTTAATCAATAAAAGAAACATAATGTTGTGTGTGGGTTTATTTAAAATAATAACATCTTTTGGGCATTTTGTTTTGTGGGGTTGGTGTGATGTATCAGAGGGGGATGATGTATGTTTTCTTCTTCAAGGATAGAAGGGTAAGTTTGTAAGTGATAGAACAATTGCATTTGGGTGAAGTTCTATTTTGACTCTAAGAACTGGGAAGGGCCAATATTATTGTTGCATATGAAAGGTCAATCAGCAATTTTCATTTTTGGAGGGTATAAATGAACTTTTCTCATTTAGAAACAAATACCAAACTAGTTTTTGACATGCGGGTGAACATTTATATGATGTAGGCTCGAGGGTCTAGAGTATGAAGTGCTTCAGTGGTATGTCTGCCGAATGGAGGCATGGTTTGCAGCTGATGCTGACACCATCTCTCTGAAAAACTGGGATCAGGTACAACGTTATATCATTTGCAAAAATAAATCTGAATTCGAGATAATTGGTAATGTATACAATCATTAACATACATACACAAACAGGAGCACGTACTCACTGGCGGACATGGCCTAATGGTGCAAGGTTATTATCCAGTCATTAAGTCTCTTGCGGAAGACCTGGATATTCGTCTGAATCACAGGCATGTATCTTCCTCCAAAAACAATAAAATAAATAATTTAATACATATGCATATGCATTAGAAGCAATTTGGACTAATTTTTATTTATTTATTTCAGAGTCTCAAAAATCACACAACGCTACAACAAAGTGATAGTAACAATTGACAATGGCACAAAATTTGTGGCCGATTCAGTGATAATTACGGTCCCGCTGGGGGTACTCAAAGCAAATCTTATAAAATTTGAGCCTGAACTGCCAGAGTGGAAGGCATCGGCCATATCTGACCTGGGGGTGGGAATCGAGAACAAAGTAGCGCTCAAATTTGACAAGGTCTTCTGGCCAGATGTTGAGGTTTTGGGAATGGTTGCACAGACCTCTTACTCATGTGGTTACTTTCTCAATCTCCATAAGGCCACTGGCAACCCGGTTTTAGTTTATATGGCTGCTGGGAGATTTGCATATGATATTGAGAAATTGTCTGATGAGGAAGTAGTTAATTTGGTCATGTGTCAGCTTAGGAAGATGCTTCCTGAAGCTGCTCAACCGGTAAATATTTCAATTTTATCTACTTTTGAAATGGTCTATATTGAAACCAATGCCTAGTAGAATAGGCATCTTGAATAAATATTATTTCTTAATAAGGGTTATATTTATAGTGTTTCATGTGTGGTGAAAATGTTAAAATGCAAAAACAAATCCCAGGTAGCAGCTTTATTTTTAATTTGACAGTTGGTGTCTATTAATATTGAATTTTTTTTCTTTTCTAGGTGCAATATTTGGTCTCTCACTGGGGCACTGACCCGAACTCACTCGGGGCATATTCATGTGACCTGGTCGGAAAACCAGCTGATTTATATGAGAGATTTTGCGCCCCAGTGGACAATTTATATTTTGCCGGAGAGGCAGCTTGTACTGATCATTCAGGATCAGTGCATGGGGCCTACTCGTCAGGCATCGCTGCAGCTGAAGATTGCAGAAAGCGGCTTTCTAGTCAGCATGGTATATCCGACTTGTTTAAGATTGTGATGAGAGAGGAACTCACTGAACTGATGTTTCCACTCCAGATTTCTAGGATGTAATGGAGTGGTAAGCATCGAGGTTTATGTTTTAAGTAGATTATGGTGATCAATATTAATGACATAATAGTTTATGATAATGTGGAACTGTGTATTATGATGATTAGGTATTATGTATGCTAGGTTGATTTTATGAAATACTTTCGTACTGTTGATTATCCTGTTTTATTCTTCTGTTTTGCTTTATTTTTTGCCAATACAGGTGATACACTAAAATTGACAGGTCTTGCTAACCTTCCTTCCAACTTTACCTTGAAGTCTGCTGCTCATTACCAGTTCGATAGTTCCTCTTTAAATTGAATGATCTGTATTATACCTGGCTGCTCAGTACCAGTGAGGCTGTTGATCTTTCTAACAAGGAATCAGATCCAATACCGATAGCATCCTCATGTTTGGTTGTGACATAGGTCATAGAATAAAACAATAAGTACTTTATTATGTATTTATTCTATTAAACATGAATAGTGTGATGAAATAGTATAGCATAAGAAATCAACCATCATAAATTTATTCACATTTTTAGATTGTACAACTTATGTCGCATCTCTCCTCTTAAATTAACCCACCTATTTAAATTTAACTCACAAGTCAGAGAAGGTGAGCGAGAACAAAGTGCTTCTTATCACAACTGAACGCATGGATCTAGTTAGTATATATCTTGGTATTATCTTTCTAATTGTTGCATATCCGTTCGCCACCTCTTTAATAAGGTCATGATAAAAAAAATTAGATTTGATCTTCCATGTCATTTTGTCCTAAATGATGAAAAAGACGGGCACTGGGCCTATGAGCGTGTAGATTTCCAGGCCTGAACGAGACAGGCAGACCGCCTAGCCAACTGGATAATCAAACTTCTATTTGAAAGGACTCTGCTTTTTGGTTGAATGATTGAATCTAAGCAGCAAAAGTGGAATCAACTGCCATTTATTTGTTTTCTTTTGACTGGATCGACTGTCCAATTGCGTGTATCAGTATTACTACTTCCTAATTCAAAATGCTTTCAGTTGAGATAAGTTCAACTGAAAATTTAATGTATGACAAACTAATGATACTTTAGAGAGTTTTTTTCTTCTAAGAAATTACTCGTTGGATAGTAGACAAATATCAGCTATTGTGAATATAGTACGGTATTGGGTATTTTTCTCATATCTCATATTTGCGTTTAATAAAAATCAAGGTTAGAAATAGCGTTTATCGCGTCATAGCGGGAAGTCTAGAAAAAAACCATAACGAATGGCGAAAACTATGTTACATAGCGTCTCTTGTAACTTTTCATCTCTCTTTGATAGACTGTTCGTCGTACCAGAATTGATTAAAAAATAGGAGCAAAAGTCGAAATCAAAATGATATAAGATTTCAATTAAATGTTAAAACTTAAAATTACATAGGTTGCTCGTTGGGATGGTTGTTTCTTGAAAACTTTATTATTTTTAGCTCGTTGTAGCTTCCTTATTTGATTTCGTTTGATTGATCTCTCATTTAATAATTAATAATTTAATATAAGGCTTAGTACGTCAATTGCAAAAAAAAAAATCACGGTTAAAAATCTAATTTGAGTCTTTATTTAAAGCCCATATAAATTGAAAAGAAAAGAAAAGAAAAAAAAACCAGCTCATGTTGCATAGCGCGCACTATTTGCGTTACACGCTATGGGCTATAGTGGACCGCAATTACTGCTATAGCGTCTGTAGCTCAAATAGCGCATTTTCATGTCATAACTTAGCATTTATGATCCTAAAATGCTATAGCATGCAATTTAGAACACTGATAAAAACTAAAACCCATCTCAATATATTTTCTATACCTAATTCAATGATTAGTAACTTGGTTGTTGGTTTTGCATGGTACTATTTTACACAAGTAATATAGATTGATAGTATTTGCATGTGCCATGACCATGAGCATAAAATCTTTTAAAATGAAAACTAAAATTATGCGTATCAAGGAAAATCTATGACAAAATCTGACTGAAAAGAAGAAAAAAAACAACATACATTATAAACGAGAGAACATATTAGGTTTGATGCGCATTAGATCTACTTTTGGGCCAACGAACTCCAACACCATCCGACTGCATTAAGATCTACGCACACGAAAATTAAAGAGGTCACACATGGATTTTAAAGCATAGTGCACGTATCTTAATGCGGATTGGATGGTAATTGAGAGCATCGAACCAAAGTAGATCTATAAACAAACATGTATGTATTAACTTTATCTAAAATTCTTCCCGGAAATACTGCTTAAAAGGGAAAATAAATTATCAATCTCCTCAATAGCCGAGATTTTTATTTTTACTCAAAAATACTATTATTTTAATAATAATGTCCACTGAATCGCCAGATTTATAAAAATACCCAGCCCGTAGATAAATTCCACGGGTGGGATTTTTTGGTTTGCCCCGTGGATATTTTCCACGGGCGAGATTAAAGATTGGACCCGTGGAAAATATTCACGGCCCGGGGTGTTAAAACCCTTCTCCCCAGTCCGCCGCTCTGTCTTCGTGAACCCCCGTTTTAACCCTTTTTTCCTCTTTTCCAGCTCTCTCTCCGTGAAGAAACGCACCAGCCGGCCTAAATAAAGTCTCCTCTCTCTTTTTCGCCTCATTGGAGGCCTGCCACCGCCACCGGCACGCCTCCGTCCATCACTGTCGCTGAGTTTTGAAGAGTCGAGGGGCGAGGCGAAGCCACTGCTGTGGTACACACGGGACAGACCCCTTGTTCTTGCCTCTTTGTGATTCGCATTATAACGGGTAAGTATTTGAAATCTCTTTTAATTGATGAAGTGACGTACGGTTGTCATATGATGAATTGATCATTATCGGGTATTATGGGCTGATTTGGGCATTTATAAATGGTCTAGCACGGGTTGTTGATTTTCCCGGCTGGACCTGTGTTGACTACGTTGCTTGCCTAAATTTTGTTGTTGATGATCTTTCGGGTAGGACTTTGATATCGAAGTGAAAATCTTCACTTGAGAATTTACTAGAAATCATTGATATTTTGGTTCTTGATACCAACCTCGACTTGGACTGTACTTGCTTTTTTTCACCTAAATTGGCCGTGTGTATTCCTTGCATGAACCATAGATAGACTATTGATCTCGGTATGAGTGGATTCATGGTATTGGTACACCCTTTTTAAAAATGCCAGGGGCCCTTTTGTAAGTTTCTTTAAGTGAGGGGTTGATCTGCTAAAATAGTAAAAGATCAATTGACATTGGCACTCTTATGATGTTGCATTGGTAAAAAATGTCACGGACAAGTATCATTTTTTTAGTATCAGTATAGTCTGACATTTTAAATGAAATCAAAGTCAGCCCATGAAGTCCAATTCAACTTATTTATTTGATTCAACTCAATTCGCATCTTTGTTGATTAGCTGAGGTAAAAAGGCAGGCCCCACCTACTTGACATTTGACTAAATAAAATACAGATAGCGCCATGCATGGTTTCATTCATAATTTTTTCTTATTCATACAAATCAAAATAAGAGTATTATTATATGAAGTTATTCGTATAAATAAATGATTTCATCATTTTTATTTATTCATATAAATAAATAAAAATATTTATTTATATGAATAAAAGAAATTGAGGTATCCATTTAAGTTTGAAATGGAGATGACTGAAAGGATAAAAAATAAATATATTTACTTATCTATTAATATGAATAAAAGAAATGGTTTCCTTTTAGTCATCATTATTTATTTATACGAATAACTTTGTACATACATATTTTAATTTTTCGTTTTTGAAAGTTTTTATATAAATTAGCCTTTGTCTTATTGATCACACTATTTTTGTTTTTTTCACATATTATGTATTTTATAGTTTAGCCTCTTAATAAAATTTTCTGATTTCGCCTATGATGGAAGTATCTACTTTATTAAAAATTAATGAGATATAAACATGTTGATTCTGTTTTATTCAATAATTATTTTTTGATCAAGTGACAAAATCAATGATCTTCATGCAAAAGATTACAGTTTGTAAATTGGACTAAATTAAAATTAGAATATTTGATATCCAATCATTAAAAAAATTCCTTATTAATTATTACCTTTTTACTACTTTCATAAGATCTTGCATGCATTCTTTTGTGAATTTTTAAAATCGGAATACTTGATATTCAATCATCAAAATTGTTACTTATTAATTATAATTTATCATGATTTTTTTATAAGGTTTCGTATGCGTTTTTGAACTTTCAAACACCTATGCATCCTTATTTAGTGTGGACTGCACATTTATATATGTAATTATGCGCACATGTCTAATAAAAGTGCAAAATTATTATTTCTCACACCGTGTTGAACAAATACATGCGTTATTGCTATTTTGAACTTCTGACTAATAGTATACACGAATGTGATTAAAATTAAATTAATTCCTGTCAAGACATCAATAATGTACATTTTTGCATGCATATACATGCATGTGATAAAAATTAAGTATTACAGTGCAAACACAAATACATGTTCAAAAATCAAATTTAAATGCATCTCTGATTAACATAACAAAACACATTCAAAAATTATGAAAATTTACCGACAGACACTTTTGACTTCATAGAACAAGACTGTGAAGTTTCATAGAAAATCTCAAAACAGTCTTATTCTATGAAGTCAAGAGTGCCTATTGGTAAATTTTCATGATTTTTAAAGGTGTTTTGCTATGTTAATCAGAGGTGCAAAGTTGGGCCAAAAAAAGAAAATCCAAACCGTAAGGAAATCTTACGGTTTGAATTTTTAATCCAAACCGTAAAATTCATACGGTTTGGGTAAAATTATAATTTTTCAACCATCTGGTTATTTATATTAAAATATTAATATATTTGCGTATTTTTAAAAAACTCGGCAAATAAAGTGCATACAAACTACAAAATGATGAATGTTCACAAAATAAAGTTCATCTAATCACATAAGGTCTCAGTACATTGAAATAGATCTCTGGTTAATTTCTACGAAGCCTAAAATGCAATCCCAATGATCTCCATGATGATGTGCTCCTCCTAGCGGGTTGCACTGCTTCATCCCTCAAGTGTGCTGTACCAGATGTCCCAGCGCCAGATGTGCTCCTCCTGCCGGGTTGCACTGCTTCATCCCTCATATGTGCTGTACTAGATGTCCTAGTGCCAGATGTGCTCCTTCTTTCAGCGCCAGATGTGCTCCTTCTTCGCTGGGTAGTACCTGAAGGCCCTTGCATCCCAAATGCATCTCCTCCTGCCAGTACTTCTCCCATTGCCTCCCTGAACATCATATTTGTATTTTCATGGTTTGCTGTACGGCTTCTAGCTGTGCTTTGCCGAGACCCTTGCGATCTACTTGCCTCGGCCATAACTCGCTCATTTTCTGCTACATTTGCTGCATTATGCGCGTCTGTAGCACAAAAATGTTAGCTACTAAGCTATTCAAGATTGAAATGAAATATAATCAGGGTTGAGTGCTACATACCTCGGCTTTACCTGTCAGAAGTGGAATGGCGAGATCGGTGCCCCATTGGCCTACCTTGCATTTCGTCCATGGTCATTACACAATGGATGTGTTTTCTCCTACCACGCTGTATCCAATCTTTGTTTGACTCAATTTTAGGGGTAGTGCTCATAGACCAATCTTCAGGATTGCCATAAGGAACAAACATGGCATTCCAAGTACTCAGAAGGTAGTCCACCCGATACCGGTGGTCAACAAATAGGTCGGGTGACCAGCTATTATGGCGACAAACAGCTAACACATGAGCGTACGGAATTCTAGTTAATTGGATACCCCTGCATGTACATTCCACTTTTCTCTCTGGCCCGAATGTCACGATATACTGGAACCTTCTATGAAGTATGGACATAGTTTCATCCTACGTTTGGACTACTGGAACATATTCATTTGGGCTCGTGACTTCGTACTTACCTTCGCCGTGCGAGTATGTGATGACATCCATTTATATAGCTTTCTCCCACCGTTTGGCGAGCTTAACATGTACCCGATCGGAAAAAGACTTTCCTGCATTGTTTTGCTTCGTCGCTGCCTGTCGCTGCTAAACAAACCAGCTATTGCACTTGTAGAATATCTCATCCACAAGTGCAGCCACGGGCAACATTCAGCTATCTTTGAAGACAGCGTTCAGGGACTCGGAGCCGTTTGTTGTCATGATACCAAATCGGTATCCTCTATCACATGTCTGAAAGATTTTATCAAAATTTGATTGCTCCATGACATCATTAGGACGTACTTTGCCCACTCTCCTCAAAAAAGCATTACACCTAGAATTTTGCTGCAATAGAACAAAGTAAAATTAGATAAAATGCATCTGAAAGAAAAGAAAATGAACAACATAATTAGACAAAATTAAACATACCATGACGAAATCTTCGAACATCTCTTTCAGCCTTCTTGGCTTCTTCTTCTTGGCTCCTTGTTTGAACCTAGTTCCATACCATTTGTCCTTCCCACAAGCCTGAACCAGATTGTCGACAACATGCTGGATACAATATCTGTGCACAAAATTATCCTGGTCCCATCCGTATTCAGGTTTCAATGCAGCTTTGATACCATTGTGTTGGTCTGATATAACACATACGAATCTATTAACACCAATCACATTATTTCTAAGCCATTGCAAGAAAAAACCCCAATTATCTTCATTCTCCTTGTGCACAATTGCAAATGCTAGAGGCATCAATTGGTTCCCGGTATCATAGCCACAAGCCACAAAAGCCTGCCCTCATACCGCCCAGAAAGGAATGTTGCATCTATACTGATCACCGGTCTCAAGTAATTAAATGCGGTGATGCATGGTCCGTAAGCCAATGCCACGGCCACGAATTCTACAACACCTTGCTTGATTAGTCCTGTATTCTTATCGAAGCTCGGCTTCGTTAGAAAATCGTGCCTAGAGCCGGGATTCTTATCACATATCCCGAGAAGCAATAGTTTCATAAAGTTGTACGACTCTTCCCAACTCCCAAATTGACGGGCAACTGCTATCTCATGACCTCTCCAAAGTTTGTTGTACTTCGGGGTTATACTGCCAAACCTAACCCTCACACAGTGTGCCACACTCCGGATGCTCATAGTGGGGTCTTCCTTAATGCTGCTCTCGATGATATCTGCGATTATTGATGCCGTCAGTTGTGCATGGTCGGTCTTGGTGTACTTAGACGTGCAAGTGTGAGGCGTGTCTTGCTCGGTTACCATCCATGTATCTCCTGCATTTGTTGCTTTTGCCTTCAGTTTGAAACGACAATCCGAAGTGCTGCATCTAATTTCCAGCCGGGATGTGTCACTTCTCTTCGTATATGTCTCATTGTTCTTGTCAACATGGTACTCTCTGATCTTTTTGGTCAGTTGTTTTTTGTTAGGAAAGTATTGGCATTTTGCGAGCTCACTCCTGTATTCAATCCGACGACCATAGTAAGAAACGTCTGCTTCTCGAAAAGCAGATGTGTCATTGAAGTTTATAAACGGGTGAGTCTCAGAACAGCCACTTAACGGCATATTCTCTCTATTTTGTCTCATAATAGGCTGTGTGTATTCTTCTTCATCTTCTTCATCTCCTTCATCATTAATGTCCCAGTCTCCTTCCTCCCATTCATCCCCAGTTTGCAGATTTTTCTCTGGTACCTCGTTCATAAATTCAAATTCTGACTCGTTTGGATCTTCATGTACTGGTGCCGATCTGGGGTCAGGACTTGGTTCAGGCCCAGGTAAGGATGAAGGACCTCCATGCATGGATATAGGTGAGATAAAAGGTGGAGATTGAGGTGAATTATGGTATATTTCTGCTTCTGGTTCTGCTACTGGCATTGAGATAAAAGGAGTGTGTGGTTCATAATTTGATTGATCATTTTCTACAACCGAATTTTGGCTTGAACTCCTAGCCACTGACTCTCTGCGAATTCTACATGCAAAAACTTCCAATAATGGGTCACCGGACCTCACAACCTGCGCGATCAGGCCTCTCAATGCCCCGTCATCACCCAATGCGATTCTGACATACCTTCCTGCATTGACCATTCGGGCCTGAATATGTAATTTCCAACGATTCCTATTGTAGCCGCTCACTTCATAAATAAGGGATTGCAACTGCTCAAATGAGAAATTTTCATCAACCCAATATGTATTTACTGGATGTTTGGAGTAATGTGCCCCATTCTGGTCAAAAATGAATTTTCCTCCAAAATGTATTGAAATTCCAATAGGCATAGCCAATAAACTACATTCGGAGAAAGAAATATTTTGTAAGTTTATTGATTTCAAATGAATAGTAAATACGTATATGCACAGTAATGAATAGTAAATGAACAGTAAATATGTATATGAACAGTACAAACGTATGTGCACAGTAAATGAACACTAAATACGTATATGAACAGTAAATACAATACATGAACAATATATACGTATGTGCATAGTAAATGAACAGTAAATACGTATATGCACAGTAAATGAATAGTAAATACGTATATACACAGTAAATGAATAGTAAATATGTATATGAACAGTAACGAACAGTAAATACGTATATGAACAGTACATACATACATCCACAATAAATGAATAGTAATCAACAATACATAAAAAACCTTGATTTAGCAGCTGAACAGTTCTCTTCCTCTTTCCTCTCTTTCTCCCTTTCTCTCTTTCAGAATGAAATGTGAGCTCTCTGCCTCTCTCTCTCTATTTATATTGAAAAAGCGCAAAAAAAAAAGGTCCGGCCCGTGGAATTTATCCACGGGGGGAATAAAACAATCCGGACCGTGGATATTTTCCACGGGGGGAGGGGAGAATTCAGCCCGTGGAATTTATCCACGGGCTGGGTATTTTTAAAAATCCAGTGATTCGCTGAGTATTTTAATTAAAATAATATTATTTTTGGGTAAAAATAAAAATCTCGGCCTCATTAGAGAACATTTTCTTCGTCCCATGAAAAAAATTAAACAATCCCGATCTAGCTCCTTAATGTGCGCATGGATTTATTATGTTCGTTGCATTTCTTTTTCCGAAAGATATACAAATGTTGGTTTAAAAGTTCTTAATTTTGAGTCATGAGATTAGTCTACTAATTGTTAAGTATTTAGTTCACTTTAACTGAATATATTATTTAAAAAAACACTTAATTAGTCATTGTTAAAATAAGATAGTTTCATCACTCTCTAAAAAAAATTGTGTATGAATGTTTTGCAAAGAAATTGGCGTTGTTTTTGGAGAAACCTACATGGTTGTATAACTGTGTCCAATTTATCAACATCATGCACGCTGCAGGCATATACGGTTGCAAAACCGTAAGTGTACCAACCCACCTTTAAATAAGTACAATCAAGCTTTCTGTAGTGCTTAAAAAAAATAGTACTTCTTGAAAGGATTCAATATACAAACATTAAAAAATTAGTAAATTTTTTTTAATAAATCAGAAGATAGAAATTACAAGAGATGAAGAGAATTTATCAACAAGTGATGAAAAAACAGTTCTAGAATTACGCACATTAATTAATTGATTGATGGTACTGCAAATCTTTAGGTGGAAACATGAGCTGTTTAGGTGGGGTAATAAATCTGCTGTGATTCTAATGGAATAACCGATCCCAACCATCTATTTCGTTGAGATTCATATATGAAAAAAAAATTTCATTGAGATTCGCACAGAAAATTTTGAATGGTTGAGATCGAAATAATAGGACTATTATCCTATTAAAATTAAGGGAACGACTAACAGTATCCCCATTCAATCCCCTATCTGTCCCCCACGTTAAAAGATACAAAAAAAGTATTACGGGGGACCACTAACTGAAGCTCACATGATAACTATTGCCAATGAGTAAAGTTAACGCGATTTTATTTCATTGAGATTCATATATGAAAAAAAAATTTCATTGAAATTCGCACATAGAAAATTTTGAATGGTTGAGATCGAAATAATAGGACTGTTATCCTATTAAAATTAAGGGAACGACTAACAGTATCTCCATTCAATCCCTTATCTGTCCCCCACGTTAAAAGATAAAAAAAAGTATTACGGGGGACCACTAACTGAAGCTCACGTGATAACTATTGCCAATGAGTAAAGTTAACGCGATTTTATTCATCGTCAAAATGTATAGTATTTCATACCTATAAATTTATAGTATTCATACTTATTATTTATAATATTCGTCATAGGTAACTACAAATTGGAGAGGACCATTAATTTTGGGGACCAGTAATGACTAGGGGGCCGTTGACGATGTCTGACAGCCTAGATTGGGGATCGAAACCGTCTGAAATCGATATTTGCCAAGATTAGAGACCACTACAGTGAATTTATACAATAAAATATTCATATCTAAATAATGAAGTATTTATATCTAACAAATAAAGTATTCATATGTTGACATTTTCATTTTTTTATATCTAATTAATAAAATATTCATACATGTACGAAATAATTTATACAATTCAAAATCAGACATCTCTTCTGGGACCTCTCTTCCAAGACTTTTTCAATTTACTTAAAGACTTTTTTTTTTATAGTAAATATTCACATCTGATACTAACACTATTCATACTTGAAGGTGTGAAGTATTCATATCTAATTAATGTACAAATAAAGCATTTATATCTAATAAAATAAAGTATTTATATATAATAAATTAAGCATTTATATCTAACTAATGAAGTATTTATACGTTACACTCTAACAACTTTCACTAGGCTAGCATGGACCCCCTCCGATGGTGCGCCACGCTCTCCCCGCCGGATCTCAACGGAGACGAGGTAAGATTGTGTCGGATCTCCTCGCTGGATCTTGACGGTGCACCATGTGAAGGTCGTGAAGGCGGAGAAGAGACGGAGGCCGTGAAGAGTGATGAGTGAGGCGAGTGGGTTTTCGTCACCATCACAACCGTTGATGTGGGTAGCTAGTGGTGAGCAGTAGAGGAGAAGAATATGGTGGATTTTGAACTGTGCTAAATTATTTATTTATTTTTCTTTCTAAAAGGAGATTGAACTGAGAGCCTAGTCAATTTCTTTTAAAAGTAGGTGACCATATGGGGAACAAAAAAAACAAAAAGAGTTATGTATGAACAGTTAGGTTGTTAGAGAGACTAATAGGAGATTATTTAGCGGAGACTAAAATCTTTACTCTAAAATTAAATCAACTTCAAGAAATAAATTTGGCTTCTTGAGATTAGAAAAAAAAATTACGAGTTGTGAAATAAGTTCTAAATTATTTCATGATCAACAACAACCTATATCATCACTAATGTAATTTAATAATCAAACAATTCCTAAATAGTTAAGTTTTATTTTCAAAAGTTCACGATATGTTTACACATTTTACAGCATTACAATAATTCCTTCTACTACATGCTTTACTTCAAATCAAATAATATTTCAAATTTAAAAATCAGGATGTTACATTAACACTGTGAAGCTAATTATTAATACTTTTATTGATACTGATTACTTCTTCCAAGTCAAGCACTCATGGTTCCTTTTGCATTCTCATGCATGATCATTTCCATTCTTAATTACATTAAGCACGTTGATGTCCTGATTCGTCAACGGCTATGATTGAAATATGAAATTTTAGATTTAATATCAACCATTCAATTAAATAATATGTATTATTATTTTGATTAAATATATCTTTTTTAGATGTAAAAGTCTAAATTTAGTTAAAAACATATTTGCCACATGTAGGACCACACCAGGTACAATTAAAATTGAATCATAATTGATATGTATATCCAGCAATGATACGCTTGCTTATAATTTTTTTTCCAAATTTATGCCAAGATGTGGGGGTAGGGGTGAAAACGGAGTCGGATTATCCGGCAGATATCCGCTCCGTATTCGGATATAATCCGAATCCGGATAATCTAGATTCGGATAATTTCCGGATACAGATTGGGATAATTTTCAGAAATCCATAAAAGATCCGGATACGGAGTTCTAAACGGAGCGGATATCCGGATTATCTAGATTTGGATAGTTTGGCCAAACCCATATAAAAAAGGAATAAATATTTGCTAGGTGGGATTTGAACACATGTCCTCCCATCTCAATACCTTTAGACTAAACTTCAAACCACTGCACCACAACATCTTTTGTTACCATACACTTATTTGATATATATATATTATATGAATAGATTATCTTCCATATCTTATAAGTTCATTAATATTTATATTTAGTGTTTTAATTAATATTTGTATCTTAAAAGTTCATATATTTTAATTATCCGACCATTATTCGTTTTATATCCGTATTCGAATCCGTATCCGTAGACTATCCGTTCCGTATCCGTATCCGTATCCGTTTAAGACGGATTTGATTTTGAATTTTGATATCCGTTTACTATCCGTATCCGTATTCGTATCCGCTCATTATCCGACGGATGTGGATATGGTATCAGCACTATCCGCTCCGTATCCGCTCCGTTTTCACCCCTATGTGGGGGCCACTGTTTTGGTGATGCTAGGCTGTTGATGGCGTAGATATACCTGACGATTGCTTTCCATAAATATAAAATTAGTAGCATCAACGAAAACAGGGAAACATGATCTTTGATCACTTTATTTCTGCTTCACAGGCAGCATAGTATCTAAATTTAATTTTGATTGAAATTTGAAGAAGGCATAGATTGGTACTCTCTACCCCATGTTCCGAGAGTTATAAAAGAAAAAAAAAAATATTATATGACATGATTCACGCTAAGGCAAATGGCAACTCTTTCGACTCTCTCTGATTTTGGGATCCACACACAGGGACTGCATGTGACAATTGGAAACCCAAAATAACTGAACTATCTCTATGAATGCAAATTAGGAATTTTATTATTTATATTTTATAATTTTTGAAAGTGTTTCTCCATTATATTATTAAGCATGCACGTTGGGTGTTCGATCTGTCAACGGCTACGATTGAAAGATGAAACTTTGGATTTAATCTCAGCCCTCCAATTACATAATTTGTCTTCTTTTAATTAAATGTATATGTTTTATGTATAAAAATCTAAATTTAGTTAAAAACATACTCACCACAAGTGCTACCACACGATATGTTACAATTAAAATTGAACAAAATATGAAATTTAGCGATATATTTATCTGTTTACTTATTTCTTCCATATTTCTCATCTTCAATTGAGAAGACTCAAACTTCCATTTTCTTATTTTTTGTTTCTTTATTTCTTCTTCATTTCTTTACAGATCACAATGGAAATAATTTTTTTTTCCTTATTTTTCTTTCTTTGTTTCTATACACACACACACACACATACACATATAGGAACATGCTAGTGTGCTATGCATAGCATAGAACCCCTTTATGCAACGGCTTGGATTTTGAGTTTTCAAAATTCTAATGGTCGATCCGAACCGTTCATCTTGTTCTCCATATTAATATGTGTTTGGAGACCAAAATTTACATTTTTTGGAATTTTTTTACTATTTCTTTAAATTTATTGAAAATCGCTGTTTTCAGCAAATCTGTACCATAAAAAAACAAGTTACTATTTCTCTCTCTCTCTCTCTCTCTCTATATATATATATATATAGAGGAGGGATCAAGTTACAACATTTTTTGAGTTACAACAAGTTACAACAAGCTTTTTAAAATTTTGAAAGTCCAAATCGTCGATCCCAACCGTTAGATATGATCTCTACAATAAAATATGCTTGGAGACCAAATTTTATATTTTTTGGAAATTTTTTACTATTTATTGGGTACAAAAACTAGTCAAATTCAGACCATTGAATTTTGTACCCATCTTAATAAATAATAATAAAATTTCAAAAAATATAAAATTTGGTCTCCAAGCACATTTTATTGTAGAGATCACATCTAACGGTTTGGATCGACAATTTGGACTTTCAAAATTAAAAAAAAGCTTGTTGTAACTTGTTGTAACTCAAAAAATGTTGTAACTTGATCCCTCCTCATATATATATATAGGACGTGACTACGGTGCTATGGGTAGCTAAGAGGCCTCCATGCTACGGCTCGGATTTCGAGTTTTCAAAATCCTAACGGTCGATCCGAACCATTCATCTTGTTCTCCATATTAATATGTGCTTGGAGACCAAATTTTACATTTTTCTGAATTTTTTTACTATTTATTAAGCCACTTTGAAAACCCCTGATCCAACGGTGGCTTAACCCAACAGTAAAACCAGAAACTACCGTTGGATCAGCGGTTTTCAAAGTGGCTTAATAAATAGTAAAAAAATTCAGAAAAATGTAAAATTTGGTCTCCAAGCACATATTAATATGGGGAACAAGATGAACGGTTCGGATCGACCGTTAGGATTTTGAAAACTCGAAATACGAGCCATAGCACGGAGGCCTCTTAGCTACCCATAGCATATTAGCCAAAACATATATATATATATATATATATATATATATATATATATATATATATAGATGGACTTGGGTGAGACGCAGTGCATACACGTTTGTACTTCACGCCGTATTTTCATTTTGAAAGACCAAACGACCGATCCGAACCGTTAGATGTTTAATCCATATTGAAATGTGCTTGGAGACTAAATTTTATATTTTTTTGGAAATTTTTTACTATTTATTAAGCATTTTTGAAAGTTGTTGTTTTGCTGTGAACAGTAAGGACCATCAGATCAGCGACTTTTGAAATTGCTTAATAAATAGTAAAAAAAATTCAAAAAATGTAAAATTTGGTTTCCAAGCACATTTCAATATGGAGATCATGTTGAGCGGTTCGGATCGGTGTTTGAATTTTCAAAAATGGCTAAATTGTACCATGGAGCACCAAACGCGTATACTCCGCGTCTCACCCAAGTCCATCTCTCTCTCTCTCTCTCTCTCTCTATATATATATATATATATATATATTCTAAATTGGAAACAAAGAAGAAGAAAAATATAAATTGGAAACATAGAAGAATGTAAATCGGAATGTGTGTGAATATATGAGATAATTTTCTCTTACAATATGTGTGTGTGTGTATGTATCCTATACATACACACGATAACACTTTTTATTTATGTCTTTTGATATCATATTATATGTTGATATTGAATTGTTGTACAATATTTGATATTAAATTTAAATTGAGCTATTATTGATATCATTGGTACTTAAAAAAAAATTTATTACATCATCAAATTGTTATCAGATATTACAATTAAAGTTAATTAAAAATATAGAATCATATAAATTTTCTATTAGTATGTGTCTTAATTTTTAGATAATTGTTATTTTCATTGATATATTTTTTTCTTATAATATGTTCCCGTTGCAATGCACAAATATAATACTAGCATATAGTTAAGTACCTTCATAAAATACATATTTATAAAATACTAAATATGTAATTGTAAATTTAGTGATTAATTAAAAGTCTTAAATATATAGACTTAAGTTGTTGAGTTCAGAGTTCAAACTACCGTCACCACAAATTTCACATTTTATATTTTATATTTCATCAGTAATTTAAATTTCTTTTGTTCTGTACCTACGGATAAATTTTTTTCATATATGCATTTACAAAGATATTATATCATGTAAAAAGGACAGCTTCTGTAAAATATATTGTTCATCTCACTTAATTAGATATGATTTTATTTTGCTCGTTTAAAAAATTGAGAATGAGTTGTGCAATCCATAGGGGTGTTCATCCAATCTGGTTTAATCGGTTTTAAATTGAATCAAGAATGTTGAATTGAACGGTTCAGTATTTTATCAGTTTGGTTTATTTTTTAAAACCAATTCAAATATTTTGATTCGGTTTGGTTATATTTTTTTAAAAAGGAATATTTTTTTGTTTTTGTTTTGAGAAACTGACAGCAGCTTTCAGGGTGTTAAAACCGAATATAGTAAACAGACCGAACTTTAGAAAGATGGTATGACTTGGAAAATTTTAAAACCGAATGGACCGTCTGTTTTGCGATACGGACCAAGATTCGCGCCATTTCTTCTTTCAATCCATTTTTCTGGAAATAAATCTGCTACGATCGTAAGAGATTGTAGGATCCCTACAATTCCAAATCCAACATTTTATTTGTTTTGAGATTCGTACAACCAATAAATAAAAGGTTGCCTCTGCCCCTCCTTTCTCCGCTGCCTTTTCTCTGAGACTCTATCTGACTCGTTTCTCCTCAGTTCTAGTTTTAGCTTTCCTTGCTCCATCATCTCTCTCTCCCTCTAGAAAGGACCTAGGGTTTTCTTGGACAGTCGGATTCTATATGACGATGCAAATTGGAGAATCATCAATGGCAACCGCAGAAGTAAAGGGAGAACAAAAGGTGTATGTTTGTTTGCCTAGGGACTTTGATAAAGGAAAGCATATTCTTTCATGGACGCTCAGTCATTTTCCAAAGGATAAAACTAAAATCGTTGCCACTTTCATCATCTCTCCTTTATCTACCAATTATTCAGGTTAAATCATTTTAATTTTGAAGATTTTTGTTATCTTTACTTGAAGTAATTTTATTGTAAGAGTACCGTGGATCATATTGTTTTATGATCGCTTCCCACACAAAGTCCCTCAATTCTGAAATTTTATAATTTGATAAAACTTTGATTCTGAATTTTGGAAAGCTAAATCCCCAATTACCCATAAAATATTAATGTTAATTGGTTCCAATTCTTATCTTGATTCCTTTTCTGGTAGTAAATGGAAGCATATTACATTGACAACCAATTTTATGTACCAGAAGAGTCCAAAAAATTAACAAGTTCTGCTGCATTTGAATGTCATACTCATGCCATTTTTTCCATTCTGAAACAGATGCATTACTCAATCAATGGAGGGAGAGAAGCAATGAAACTCTAGACAAACATGTGGCTCATTGTGCAATACAGAAGGTGAAATTTAGTTTTAATTAATTATCTTCAATGTATACGTATGTCTTTTCTTTTCTTCTTCTCTTGGGAACTCATGACATGATATCTTTGTAAATAACAAAAAAATCCTCTCAGTCAATAGAGGTCATTAATTAGGATACCTCCTGATGAAAACTTCAGAAATTTAGTTACGGTTTCATTTTTGAATGAACCTCAATGTGCTCCTAATTATACACTAACACATTTGTGTCCATTGTTTCACTTGAACGCAGTTTAAAGCTGAGAAACTGATACACAAGAATGATGATGTAGTAGAAGGGATTTTAGAGCTGATTGACTTGATGGCAGTCAAGAATCTTGTAATGGGGTTTCCTCCAAACAGGTATTAAGATAAGATAGTCATGCACATCTTGATTTTTTTACTTTATATATATAATTAGAACTGCAAAAATCAGTCTGAATCAACAATTAATAATTAAACCTTTGTTGGCATAATGGATATATGAAAGATAGATTCAGTCTTATATATGAAATTGAATTGATTTGATCCTCCATTACGTCCATGCTACACAGCTGAGGATAATTGTTGTACTATTCATCAAATCCTTATTAGGCTATATTTGCATTTTTTTTTTTTTTTGCAAATTTGGGAATCTTTGTACCATATCATACCAACATTACTGAAGATTGTTTATTGGTAGGCAACTGGTATCATTTGGGTTTACCTTAGTAGCAAAAAAGTTGGAACATGGCAGATTTCCTCGGTGTTGATTTCTGGCACCTTTTCAAATGCAGTAAAGTTGCAGAACTTGTCGGAGAGAAGGCAAACCCATCATGCAAGATATGGTTTATTCGAACTGGAAACCTTCTATTGACTAGGTACTATTAATCTTTTGTTAGTCTACCATGTGATTGCATTGCCTTGGTTACTGACAACTGAGCAAAACATTCGCTAGGATCCCAGTAGCCCTTCGGTTAATTGAGCTTTGGGTAAACTTATTTGGGGTTTGTCTCACTACTCAGGTTATTTTGTACACATTATCAAAAGACAGAAAAACAAAAATGCACACTTATTTGAAGAAATAGATCTTTAATCCTTTCGGTTCAGGTTGAGTTCTCTGTATTTTGGGTTGGCTTAATTATTGGATTACATGAGTTCTGGTTAGTTATATCTAATTTTTAATAATCACATAAGCTTTGATGACATGTGTATATTTGGCTTCATTAGGTATGCCAGGTTAGATTTGACAGAGGCCACAACTGAAGAGGTGCATCTTTCGACTTATTCTTGATCATAATTCTTTATTTTATTTCAATTTTCCATTTTCCTTCTTAGAAATAAGTTTTTGCTCTACTACCTAAGAAAAATCATAAATAAGATTTCCCTAAATTTTTTTTTCACATAATGAAAGTATAATATATCAAAGGGAATGATCTCGGTCACTCTCTGTCTTTGCTGTTTTGATTATTTTCTGAATTGTTATTCTTTAACTATACTGAAAATGTATAGAAGAATAAGTACCTTAATTCCGTAACTGAAAAAAGTTAGCATGATCAGTACAATATAATTATTTTACCGGGGAGTGACTGGCATATTAGCATGGTAGAAATGGACAATTGTAGTTTTGATTATTAGCATGGAATATTAGCATTTGTAGTTTTGTTAGTAAATATAATATCAGATCAAAAGAATTAAACAAAAAAGAATTGACAATTGCAGATAGAAATGGAGTTGCAGCGAAGGAAGAAACTACATGTGAATGAGGTAGAAATGGAGTTGCGGGAAATATACATGGAAGAAATTGAGGAAATCCCAAAGACAGAAAATGACAAGAAAGATCTTCTTAAAAGGAAAATTGAACAACTTGAGTTGGTTGTACTCAGAAACCAAGAGTTGGATAAGAAGAAGCAGGAATTGGTAAAAGACATTTCTGATTTAGAACATGCTAAAGCAAAAGCATAATGCTATTAAGGGTGTGCTCCAGTTGTTTAAGCGAGGAAGGGAATGGGAGAGGAGGGGAGGGGATGGGAGTTGGGACGGAAGGTGAAAATTTTAATGGAGTTACTTGCTCCAGGAATATACATGAAGGAAAGGATTCTTTTTATTTTTATTTTTTATAGTCGGTCCTACTGAAATATATCATTTTATTTATGTGCCTAATAATTTAATTTTAAATAGAAAGAATTGGTATGTTGCACGAGTGCTTCCCTTTTTCTTATATAATTTTCTTAATTATCTTTTTACTGCAAATTGATTCCACCAATCAGCAAGTGGACCTGTACCAGTATCTTTGTTTTTGCTCTCAACAAAACCTGCAGTATTGTAGAAAATACCATACCATACTACTTAAAAACACCTAAAAAGCAATTTTTCAATGAGGAGGGTTCAAATGCCTCCATTTTTTGTGCCTCCATCATGTCTCAATTTTTAAAAACTTTAATAACTCAAAATTTAAAACTTAAAAGTCAAAATAAAATCGTTGGATGTGATCTACATCATTTTCTCTATATGCTCATAAAAAATTATGACATTTCAATTTTATTTTGATGTGAATCAACAAGTTTAAAAATCAATGTCTATAAATTATCCACATTAGTACGTTTTTTACAAGCTCATGATGATAACCAAAATAAAATTAAAATGTCATAATTTTTTATATGTGCATAGATAAAATGATGTAGATTACATCCAATGGTTTTATTTTGACTTTTAAATTTTAAATTTTGAGTTACTAAAGTTTTTAAAAATGAATACATGATGGAGGCACAAAAAATGGAGGCATTTGAACCCTCTTTTTTTTCAATTCTGTCCCATACCGGTACAATGGTTCTATACATTTTGATTTTTTTTTTTTTTTAAATCTGTACCAACCCATTCTTTTTATCAGAATAGTGATTACAAAGTTAAAGTATGCTATTTTCTGACAAAGTTTTAATTACCAAAGTACCAAACCCATTCTTTTTACTGTACCAACCCATTCTTCTTGGTACCGGTACAGTGGAGCCATGTAAGTATGTTATTTTCTGATATGACAAACATAATTTCAAGCATAAACAAGAATAACCAAGTAAACAGAAAACAAATTATAAAACAAAAAAAAAATTTCAAGCATTGATATCCTGTTTTAGAAAGTCAGAATGCTTATCTAAGCTGAGCACATGAAAATTGACATCATCCATATTTCTCAATCCAAGACTAAAGACGAGCCTGTGAATCATGAAACAGGAAAATATTTTACTCTTCACCCAAACATAGCCTACAAAATTTCACTTTCAAACCCTTTTCTAATAGGTAACTATGCAAAATAAAATCTTGAGTTATAACCAAGTGTGCTCCAGAAAGGGTTAACAGAGGGGAAAGGGTTTATATTGTAATTGATAATTTGGTTTACTTCCCCCTCTGACATTTCATAAGTCATGTACCCCTTTGACATTTCACATAAGGACTGTACCAGTACACTGAGAGAGAAGTAAATCCAATCTCTACTTGATGATTGTACTCTTCAGCATTTAGAATTTGTTACCTTTTCTTTCCTGCTTTTTGAGGAAAAAAAAATTATAAATACAAAATTATTAAGGAAAACATGTACCAGAACAAGCATAATCAAGTAAATAGAAAGCAAATAGTAAATCAAAATACAACTTAAAGCATACAAGTCAAAAACTAACTGCAGAAGTGTATATTTGGATTTCATCATAAATTTTATTTACATATGACTATTTTACCCTTATTTACATTTGACTATAATACAAAGGCATGAGACGCAGCATCACAGGAACAAAGAAAGTTGTCTTGCAGAAAAAAGTAGCCAAGTCTGATGCTTATTTGACATACATTACGCATTATAGGAATGCTATTTTGCATCAGCACAAGACCATACTGGTACAGAGGTACCATTGACAGTAAAATATAACAAAAAGACTGCAATTGAATATTATAACAAAGCTAATAGGAAAAATAGATTGTTGAATATTATACATTATTTAAAAAAAAATCACTATACATTATTTAAAAAGAAATATTACTATACTCAGAAGTGAGAATGAAAGCATGAAACTATCAACAAATACAAACAACTTCAATCTTTTAAAAGAAAAAAAATGAAGCAATATTAAGAACTAGAGAAACCATATATCACTTTAGGCACTTAATTAATCATGTTTCTCTTGCCACTTTTTTAATCTTTTTACTTGTTACCTGTACCTAAAATCAAGTGAGTCAGATACCAAAAAGGATGTTGCGCCATTATAAATTATAATGACATATCATCCGTCAAGCATACTTATTAAAAATAAAATCAAAAGTTTATACTTATTGATCCAAATCGATTGTAAGACACTTTGAAAATAGTTGATCGAATGGTAGCTTCTAGTTTTACTGTTTGGTTAAGTCATCGTTGGATCACCGATTTTCAAAGTGACATAATAAATAGTAAAATAAATTCAGAAAAATATAAAATTTGGTCTCCAAGCACATTTTAATATAGAGATCACATCTAACGGTTTGGATTGCCTTTTCGGACTTATGAAAATTGCAAAACGACATAGTTGCACGGGATCTCAGGAACAATCGATTTGATATTAGCCAACCTATATATACGAGGATCCACTTACAACATTTGAAAGTTACAACATCTTACAACAATTCAATTTTGCGATTTTTAAAGTTCAAATAGTTGATCCAAACAGTTCAACACGATATCTATATTAAAATGTGTTTGGATATCAAATTTATATATTTTTTGAACTTTTTACTATTTATTAAGTATTTTACAAAATTGTTGATTTTAGAGAATTTTGGACCACGGAAAAAAAAACAGTTTTATAAAATACTTAATAAATAATAAAAATAATAGTAAAAAAAAACCATCAAAATTAGAAGAGAGATACACCAAGAAATGTAAAAATTAGAAATTTTTGAATTAATTTAGTAGAAAGTCAAGTGGTCAAAATTAGAAGGTTAATAAATTAATTTTAATGCTTTCATTTTTTTATATTTTTTGATCACTTGACTCTATGTAAAATTAGTTTCAAAATTTAAAATTTTGGCAGATAGGTACATCACTCGAAAGATAGACAGATTTTAACAGTTCAAATTCAGTATTTAAGTGTTTGAAGTCAATCTGATAAATTTTATACTTGAATTCACAAAGGACTTGATGAACTTAAGAACACCTGAGTTCTACTCATATATGATGTGGCAGTTGTATTAATTTACGAGGACCTAGAAATTAAAATGATATATTGGTAGAATTCTTTGGTTTGCGGCACGTGCCCACCAAGTGGCATGCAACTCGTTTTGGAATTAGACAAGACTTTATCTACACAAGAAAAAGATTTAGGAAAATAAAAGGCTGCTTGACCGGACCAATGGTGCAGAAATCTCGTACGTACGTATGGTACGGGAGGATGATTTGGACCTTAAAATAATAAAAAGAATATGATCATTATTATAGATATAAACAAGTGTCTTTTGTACACGACTTTTGTTCTTATTAACCGTGTATATATGTATATGAGTGAGTGTACTATGCATATTACGATTTGTTACTGTATTACGGTTCTATATTTGAATTTTTAAATCTTAACAGTTGATTCGAACCGTTCATTTTATTCTCCATATTAATATGTGTTTGGAGACCAAAATTTACATTTTTTGAAATTCTTTTACTATTTTTTTAGATTTATTGAAAATCACTGTTTTTGGGTGGTCCAGAATTTTCAGATCAAGTAATTTTCTAAATATCTAAAAAGATAGTAAAAAAATTCCAAAAAATGTAAAATTTGGTCTCCAAACATATATTAATATGGAGAACAAGATGAACGGTTCAGATCGACCGTTAGGATTTGAAAACTCGAATATAGAGCCGTAACACGATAACCACCCGTAATATGCATAGTACCATAGACTCACTCTATGTATATGGCTGAACTCATTTGTGCGCACACACCGTCTCCATTAACAAACTGTTTTTGATGGAAAATTTTCAGATCTTTGTATTATTTGCCGAATATAATTAGAGTTATTGTATTAGTATTAACATATTTGTTAATAAGTAGATCTAAACATATACACCATATATATATATATATATATAATTGTCATTGATAAATAAGTTTGAAGAAATTATTATCGTAAAAGGAAAAAAAATGCATTTTTTTCACAAACGTCAATAAAATTTTATCCTATACGACAAAAAAAATTAAAAAATCATCTATGATTCTAAATAGAGATGAAGTAGATATGAATCTGCTGCTTTTCCAAATCTAACCGATCAAATTTTTTGATTCAGTACGTGAAGCAACATTCACGTGCTGCGCGCAGACCATAGAATTCTACGTACCAATATATCATTTTCTTGGTCAATTAATTAATTGGTATAACTACCCCAGTATATCTAATCTATTAATAACAAAACTCAAAAAGGGCGATGAATGTTTGACTTGGAACAAGTAATCCAAACAGCTGGCAAAGAAGTTTGTACAAATCTTAATTAATTAGCATCGATCGATACCGTACTTACAGTGTTCAAATAAAATAAATAATTATGTTTGAAGCTTTCTTCCCAGAGACCTGTTCACCGAAGGTACCCTATAAATACACATATGATACACCATAAAGCCACAAATCAACTCTTAATCTTCTCTCTACAAAGTAGTTACAAACTGATCCGCTTTCAAGTAGTTTTTTTCACGCTCTCTCATAATTAACAATGGGCTCTTCTTCAAAACTTGCTTTGATAGCAATCGCAATGCTCTTCGTGTTCTCTTTAAAGCACTGTCAAGCTTCTCTGACTCCAAACTACTATGATTATACATGTCCACAAGCCATTCCAATCATTCGCAGTGCTATACGGGATGCAATTGCGAAAGAGCGCCGGATGGCTGCCTCTCTCATACGCCTTCACTTTCATGACTGCTTTGTTCAGGTAATTAACTATAAATTGATTCGTTACATGATGCGCATCCAATGACACGCCTCATTTTGAATTGATCTTTTGAGTTCTGAAATCTAAAATATGTAGAAGTGGTACAAGCATATTACAAAAACACTGTTCTACTAAGAGTACTACGTACATATACAATAACATAAATACTTACAGGAGCTTACTCATGATTAATATAACTAGGTTAATTTTGGAGTAAAATCTAAAGGAATTAGTACCTTCTATTTTGAATTATTAGGGATGTGATGGATCGGTGCTTCTGAAAGACACCCCATGGTTCACGGGCGAGCAAACTGCCCTACAAAACAACAACTCCATAAGGGGGATGGAAATCATTGATGCTGCCAAGTGGGCCGTGGAAGCAGTTTGTCCGAAAGTTGTATCATGCGCAGATATCGTTGCACTTGCAGCCAGAGACTCTTCTGAGTATGTGAATGGGCCAACATGGACTGTTAAGCTCGGAAGAAGAGATTCGACCACAGCAAATAGAGATTTGGCTGCTGCTGATTTACCCATCGGTACTACTGATAATCTGGATGACCTGATTGCTAAATTTGCTAGAAAGGGACTCAGTGCCAAGGAAATGGTTGCGCTCTCAGGTGCACACACAATTGGTCAAGCTCAATGCGTGACATTTAGGGACCGTATATACAATGAGACCAACATCGATCCGGGCTTTGCTCTTCACAGGAGACGTAATTGCCCTCGTTCAAACAATGCCGGAACTAGAAACTTGGCACCACTTGACCCTGTTACACCGAACTCACTTGACAATAAGTACTACAAAAATTTGATGCAAAGAAGGGGGCTGTTGCACTCTGACCAAGTGTTGTTCAATGGGGGTGAGACAGATGGCATGGTAGCCAGCTATAGTAGGGATCCATCTTCCTTTTATGCGGATTTTGCTGCTGCTATGGTTAAGATGGGGGACATCAATCCGCTAACAGGATCGTCAGGACAAATAAGAAAGATTTGCAGTGCGATCAATTAATGTGTATTCTAAAATTACTACTCTGTATCACGTGTTGATAGGTTGTCCTTATTATGTTTGTATATTAAATGACAAAAAAAAAGTTTGTATTTTTTGTTTTTTTTACAAAGAAGTACTTTTAAGGCAACGTTGTTGAAAGAAAAATAATTTTTGTGAATGGAAATTTAGAAGTAAGAAAATATTTCTCAAATAAATTCAGTGTTTAATTATTATACTTATCAAGCGGTTTTTTCCTCATTTTTTTGGCTTCGTAATGTTGCTTATAATTAGAATATTTAGTGCAAAAGTTCAAGAATCCTTTTTAGGGTAATATATATATACTAATATATAGTATCTATGACCTTTAAATTTTAGTTTTTTAGTTTGTGACAACTTGGTCTTCGAACATATAATTTTGAAAAACTTTGAATGATTGAGATTGAAATAACAGAACCCTGATATTCCATTTTGGAATCACAGCAGATTTATTTCCTGTTTAGGTGACTGTAGCTAACAGGTGTCTGCTCCACGGGAAGCTTCAAAAGAAATTCCTTCAACTATTTATATATTTTCCAAAAGGGAATAAAAGACACCGAATAAGGAAGGGAATAAATTCACTATTGTTATTTCCCCAACAAATATAAAAAGAGAATCGAGCAATTAGAAATTTAATTATTCAAAGAAATTAAAGTTTAAAAATTTTAGGCACAAAAGATATTTAAGATTTTTTTAAGAATATTGTTGTATTTTATTATAATTAAATCACTTGCACTAAATCCGTATAATTAAATTTAAGAAATAAATTTGGCTTCTTGAGATTAGAAAAAAAAAATTACGAGTTGTGAAATAAGTTCTAAATTATTTCATGATCAACAAGATCCTATATCATCAGTAATGTAATTTAATAATCAAACAATTCCTAATTAAATAGTTGTTAAGTTTTATTTCCAAAAGTTCACGGTATGTTTAAACATTTTACAGCATTAAAATAATTCCTTCTACTACGTGCTTTACTTCAAATCAAATAATATTTCAAATTTATAAAACTGGATGTTACATTAACACTGTCAAACTAATTATTAATACTTTTATTTATAATGATTACTTCTTCCAAGTCAAGCATTCATGGTCTCTTTTGCCTTCTCATGCATGATCATCTCCATTCTTATATTAATTATGCTGTGATCTGTCCATTTTTATAATTGAAAGATGAAATTTTGAATTTAATATCAGTCTTTCAATTAAATAATCTATCTTATTTTCATTAAATATATCTTTTTTAGATGTAGAAGTCTAAATTTAGTTAAAACATACTTGCCTCACATAGTGTTATTAGAACAGGACCGAACAATGTAAAATCGGTTCTTTTGAATTATCGTCTATGTAAATGAATCAGTTAAAACCAATTAAATTGACCAGTTATTATTATAATTTTGCTGGACCGGACAATGTAAAATCACGGTTCAAATCAAATTTGATAAATCTTCATCTCTCACTCTTCTGATTTCATGTGTCTTCCCTTTTTCGCCATGTTTTTCATTTCCTGCATTTTTCTTCACACATTGAGATGTAAACAAATGAGAAATGGGCTCTCCTTTCTCCCTCAAGTTGGTTTTCTCCTTGTAATTTCTTATATCTACTGTGGTGTATTACACAGTGGCTCAATCTCATTCAAATACTGTAAGTAATCTCATTTAATCATTTAATTCGAATTTGTAAAATATGCACTTGAAATCTTGAATTTTTGAGATGATTTTATTCAATAGATGAATGCATTAAAGGTGTTTGATGAAATGCTCAGATCAAAATAAGATTTTAGATGAGAGTGAAGTTGTCAATAATTGTGCATTTTTGTGTGTGTCTAATAATAAGTCTATATATATGTACTTAAAAGATGAATCTGATAGCCACTTATTGTAGCCATGGTACCGGTTATAGCATTTGATGCCTCTTTGAAACATCAGTAACAAAACTAGTTAAGCATTAGTTCATTTGCCCCCTTTATTTCTAAACCGTAATTTGAAATCATCATTTCTTACATTATTGTTTACACTACTAGAATTCCCAGTAATTGCAACGATACTAAGTGGTTTTAGCAAGCATAATAACAGCCCTTGCAATAGAAATTGAGATTCTGATTTTTTCCGAATAAATTAATATATTTGCAACGACAGCCCTTGCAAATAAGCACGCTTGCTAATGTCTTATACTTACCCTTGTTAATGTCTTCTATTGTGCTTGCAAATGAGTCCAAGACGGTCAGTACACACTAGTTGCAAGAGGCACCGTTGCAAATAAAATTAAGGGTTATGTTTACGTTTATTGTGCAGGTCATTATTATTTGCAAGCAGGCACCGTTGCAAATAAATTTAAAGGTTCTATTTACATTATTTTATTTTGTAGGTCGTTATTATTTGCAAGCGGCACCGTTGCAATTGTTTTTAGTGTAGATTTTATACTATTTTATTTAAGTCCGACTTATCATTTGTAAGAGCCACTGTTGCAAATGTTGTTTATAATATTTTGGTACGAAGGCCCTATCTATTTGCAAGCGCCACCGTTGCAAATGCTTTTATGATTTGCAAATGTTGTTCAAACCCATCCTTTGGCTTTTTTTTGGAAAAATGTTGTGCATGACCCTTATTCTGGTCACCAATTGTATTCATTTGCTTGTATAAAAAGTAAATTATATTAGATAAATGAAGAATCTGGATGCATTAACACAAAACAATATTACAAGGGATTAGGCGTTTTAATATTATTTTTTCAATATTACACTGGATTCCTAAAAAAAATATGGAAGGGAAAAAACAAAATGGTGGCATGTGAAGGGGTGGCTGTGCAATAGCTTGGACAATGGATGTTTTATGCCTTGACACTGTTTAATTAGTATTACTGGCTGTTTCTACCTCTTAACCTTCTAATCTGCAACAAACACTTTGTTCTGTAGTATAAGCATGTGGATGTTGTTTTTGCTGAAAATTTGACACTTTATTTTGTTTAAATCAAGGAGTAATCCTAGACTATTTTTGAACTGTCTACTGATACAAGGAAGCTTTTTATGCATGCAAAAATTTGACACTAATTAGAAAACTTAAAATAGAAGAAAAAAAATACTTCTAGATGGATTTATATTAAACTCCACATAATCAAAATATATTCAATTATAAAAATTGATATTTTTGACATATTAAGGACTAAAAGGAATAATCAACTTGATGGGACTGACAAGACAGGAACTGTGCACATATTTTTTAGACATCCATTAAAAATTTATCAATTATCCTGTATTTCTTATAAATCATCACTAATGGTTTATCTTGTTAAAACCAATGTTAAAATCTCAAACTCAATGTCATATTTAAAAAGAACAATCCAATTAACCTTCTCTCTTTGTTACCATAACATAGAATTCTAACAAACAACCAAGGCAACACTTAAACAAGCATCAACATGCTTTGATAAGCTATTGACAGTTCAATTTCAAAATAACACAAAAAGGTGAAAAATTTAGCCAACAAATGTAAAAGATAAGATCCTAGATATAAACAAAGGCTCATCCCATACACAGTTAGTAGCCCAAGTTGATAATCTACAACTTCGTAAAACAGAACCAGAAAATAATGAAAAAAAAGGGGCAAAAAACCTTGTAGATCCTGTGATAGAGCACCTCAAGAACAAGAAAGCTCCACCTGAAACATATATACAAAAATTTAGATATGCAAATTGTTATCAGAATTATATTCTAGAATTAGAACTCAGAATAAGCACACACCTATTGCCATCAGGCGCGCCCTCATTTGATTACTCACACTCATAACTAGAACTGTCTGTGTTCCCATTTCGAGATTGATAAGCCAGTCATTTACCTTTGCAAAATTGGTTGTTCCAGCACCAAGCCACCAACACCGTGTTAGTGGGCTACAAAGGGCAGTACCAACTGGTAGTAGTCAAGGAATTAATTGAATCAAGGAGGTCATAGAATCACGACAAATATATAGACTAAAGGAAGAAAGAAAGCGTATCTCTCAATTTCATTAAATGTACTGATTCTAAATTGAACATAAAAAAAAAACTCTCAAATTGAAGAGCAGTACTATCTTTAACCAGTAATGATTAATTGTACCACACTATACTATTTAATTTATAGTTAGAATGAGATTCTAAGCCTGACTAGCGTACTAATTCAGAGAAGCAACTTTCTGCTGGTATTGATTCAGAGAATTGCTTTATATAGCTGTAATTTGTCTCACTGCCCCTATTAACCTTCTTATACCCCTATTAAAAATGAGAATTGCTTTCCACGGTCAATGTTTCATAGAAGCAACTTGAATTTTCTGGACCTTTTGCCATTGTGAATGGGTTCAACGGGTATAAAGATTGCTCTTTTTCATTGCTTGATTGAGCACAATTTTGGTTGCACTAATCTGCTCAAATCAATTTGGTTTATTCAAGACCAAACCAAAAATTAAAACCAAAAGCATAACTGAAGTGCATAGATATTTTACCAGTTGGATCCAATTCATTTGTGTATATCCTCCAAAAAAACTTGTACAAACTAAATACCTTTAACCTTCAACGCTAGTAAGGAAAATCCTCAATCCCCATGTACTTAATGTCATTCTTTACCATATTTGCAAATTCTAGTATTTGAGAGAGCTACTGCTTATTTGCCAATATAGTTTAAAGAATTGAGAGAGCTACATCCGGTGGTTGAATCTGCCTCCTTGTTTGCGGTCAATTTATTGGCGAGAGTGATTCAGAGACGGCTAAGTCGTGACCTAAAGGAAAGAGGGAAAGGGGAAAAGAGGTGGATTTTAGTCGAAATGAGATGGAGGTGGCTAAAGTACTACAAATTAGTATATCAAGAGAATGAGGGGAAGGATTTCAGAATTCACCTCTACGTGACCTGATAATACCTTCTTCCCCAAATAAGTATATCAGGACCTTCTTTTTTCCACTTCAAGAATCTCAAAGCCCTTTAATGGAGGATCCCCACGCTAACCCGAATCTCAAATCCGTTGGAGATTTAATCTCAAATCGTGAAGTTAAGGGTGGAACGAGCAATACCTAAGAGGAACAAACCCTCTGAGAGATTTCGTTGGCTATGAAGGGGGGAATTTTTTTTTGCTAAGTTATGTTATTGATAGCGAGTTTCTTTCTTCCTTCAGTTTGTCGGCAATGATTTGTATATATAAATTATCAATGTGAGGTGCTGCGTTAAATTAAAAGTGCTATGTTATTAAGAACCCCCCAATTTGAGAGGGAATTGAAATATAGCGCCCGGGAACAGCAAATTTGTTTATTATTTTTGCATGACACGTGTCTGGTGCCTACTGGCTAGTAATTTCTGGGGCCCATAATAAGTGGAGTTTAGTATAATTACATGTGCATTTGTAAGAATATATATTTGTACATGTGATATTAATTTAGTAAAAGATGTAATAATTATATTTTGTGATTTTAATTATAGTTGTACATGCCATGACTATTTGATCATTATGTATTATTGGTTATTTGCATGAGATTGAAATTTTCTAATTAATGAAGAAAATTGGGAATCTGTGTGTTTAAAAAAATGATTGAAAAATATTATTAGTCAAATTTAAAGGATAGTGAATATTAAATCATATTTTTACGTCTTAATAAGTGATTTAGACACGTAAATTAGTACGTTAATACATGCATATTGTGTTAGCAACTCACATGCTCTATACTTGTCATGCAACAATAACAACAATCGTGAAAGCTAATGAAGAAAGAAACAAACACATATGAAATTGGCTGATCGGAATCGTTACAATTAAAGATTACTAGCTTAATTTGTCTGTGTGAAATTTTTATCAAAATTTATGTTGATTTTCACATCCATCAAGCTTACGGAATATCATGCCATCGAATGGCCATAATCAAATCACGACGGATCGAAGCTTAGACATAACCAAATTCAAAATCATTTATATTGTGTTTGTTAAGGGTTCTCCCTTGATTATTTAAAAGTTAACTTTGAATCATTTCAAGAAAAATCAATCGTGGATTTGACACGTGAAAATGCACGGTTCATATTTAATGACACTAAGACAAGAGCCAAATAATAATGAAACTGTATAAATTTTATATGTGTATGTATATTTTGTTTACATAATATGGTAAAATTTAGTTTTTCATTTTTTGAATTTTGTGCATATAATTTGGTGTGCAATTATTATCTAATTGGCTACTGGGTAAACGAGAGCCCTCTGATTTGTGATTAAGTATTCAGATTTAAAAGGAGGCCTCCATTTTAGTAGATCAATTACTTGGGGACATTTTCTCTTAGATAATACCATCCATCAGGTAGAAATCTGTCCCATCAGGAAGGCTATCTATCTTTCAGGATTCGTGCAACATTGATTAGGCGGCTATATTCAGTACCACTAATTGTATATTAACTCAGGAAAAAAACGGAGAGGAGTAAAGTGTAGAATGAGTTACAGAGAGCCTTCTGTGTAGGACTTGGCGTTTTTTGAAAGTCTAAATACAAAAAACCCTAGAAACCCTTCTTCTCCCTCTCTAAGAAAAACCCTTCTCCCTTAGCCGCTACGATTTCTTCCTCAGACGTAGCTGCCACTAACCTCACCACCCTCTCTTCTGTTAGAAATATATTTTGAAAACACAAAATTTATTTAAATAAATATTTATATTAATATTAACGTTTTAATTTTATGAATTATGGAGCTAATGGTGAATCATTTGATTAATCCAATTTATTCATGAAACTTACTAGCCACTGCTACAGAAAATCAAATTAAATAGATATGGTAGAGAGCAAGCTGTCTCATTGAATTAATTGATAATAACTTGGAGGCTTGGAGCACCTTGCGCAGGAAATAAATCTTTCCATTTGTGCGACAATCAATTGAATTAATTTGCTAGCTTGCTTCAGCTGCGCAAGCAATGAAATCAAATATCCGTTAATTTGTCAGCTGCACAAGCAATGAAATCAATTGAATTAATTTGCCAGCATGATTACCATCTATTATCGTTTCATTTCCATTGATCTATTCTTGTTCAATTTTCTTAATAACAAAAGAAACGGTAATATATTGAATATTATTTTTAAGAGTCATGAATGCACAAATTGATTGATATCTATGATTTTACCTATAAATAGCACATACCATTTGAAGAGCTATTATCCAACAATTTACATACTCTTTTCTTCCTGTTAGCTCCATATATCATAAACTCAATTTCTATTCTCCCACAAACAAATATATTCTTTATAAAAAATATTATTCTGCTATCATTATTGAAAGAAGCTGCATCAACCTCTACCACAGTTGCGCCCGCAGGCAGAGAAATACCGGCGTAACTTGGGGCAATCTTAACCGATTATTCTTGCGCTTAGGACGGGAAGTTGTCTTAGGTCCGCATTTTGCAGCTCCGGGCAACAAAGTTTTAATTTCTATATTCTTGATTAAATTTTAAATATATTTTTATTTATTTTATTGATTAAAATTCAGATTTAAATTAGTTGGTTAGTTCATATTTTTCTAACATCTTCTCCCTCCCTAAGCAAGGCCAACTGATCGACCTCTGTCTCAACCACTCTATCTCTACTGCTGCTCGGACCTCCGTCTCAAACCACTCTATCTTTATCACCGCTCGGACCTCCGTCTCTAACCTGTACCAACACTTTGTCGACCACTCAATCTATCAGAGATCGAAGGCTCAATCAGTCGGAGATCGTACCCATCGGAGGGATAGGTATATATGTAGTTTTGTTCACTTAGGTTTTGTAATTTAGGGTTTTGTAATTTAAGTTTTTGTTCATATAGGTTTCGAAATTGTTGGTGAAAGTATGAAAAGGGTGTGAAACTTTGTATTTTTGGTTGGTTATTACTTGCAAGTTATGAACTGAATAAAGGCACGCAGTGTATACTGTATTTTGTTTCATTTGCTCATTACTTTAGTCCAAAATAATCTAAGCCTTGTGGCATGCATGATTTCATTAGTTTTACTAGATGTTGATTAATTAATGTGCTTCGGTTAACAGAGGCGGAACTCGACTTTGAATATAGGGGTGGCTAACCGAATGAACACTATATTTAAAAAATAATAAAATTAAAATCTATATAACATAAAATATTCACTATTTAATTTCATAAAAAAAAACACAATAAATAAATAACTAACACTAATAAAATAACATGTTTATCAAAATAAAAAAATAATATATTCATATATATATTTTTATAAATTTAGACATATAAAAAGATATGTCATCTTACATTCATGTCCTTTAAATTTTTGTATTATCATAGGGGAGGCTGAATACACATAAAATACAAGTTTCAAGTCAATTTTTATATATTTAATAAAAAAATTTGAAAATATTGAAGGTGGCTTAGCCACCCCTAGATTACCTTACCTTCCGCCCCTGTCGGTTAATATTATGATAGTTAATTTGGGTCTATATCATTTCATCATTAGTGCATTACTAGTATTAATTTTTATTAAAATCAGTGCACATCTTTTGCACTTAAAATAATCCCCAAAAATAATTTAACATATTGACTAATATGCATGTTGGTTGATGCTACATATTTTTTTAATTTGACAGGAAAGATTCAGGTACGCAGAAGACCAAGATGTCACCCTTTGTCGGACTATTCTGGATGTCATTGCAGCCAAATGATACACTGAGGAGTTGAACAAAGGCAGAAAAAAGTGCTTGCAGATCAGTGTCTTCTTCATAGGCTGACACAATTATATGACAGGTTTTAGCATCCAACGGCCAAAAATAGTTTGATAAATAATCTTTGTCATGCACCTATATGATGTATCCATTTAATTTAAGGGAAATTGGAGAACTGACTTCAAAATTACTCATTTGATTTGGATATTGAATATCTTACTATACATCTTTTGTTATTGGACAGGTTCAACTAAAGCCGCATCAAAGGAATTCGAAAAGATTGATCAGCTATTTAATGTCTATGCTGACAAATCCTCTGGCACAATTGAGTGAGTTTTGAATTTTTTTAGTAAATTTTGTATGGTGTAACATAGTGATAAATTATTTTAGATTAAGGATCTCTATGTTTCATAATGTGAGTTGTAAATTTTCATTTGGATAAGGGAAAAAAAAAGTCTGATCTGATATTGCTTATTGAAGAGACAGCAATTATTGACTCACTTCAATTATTTGT